>JAQNCB010000007.1:25137508-25156961 GCA_030068295.1 Euristhmus nudiceps | reverse complement strand
CCTAAATAAAATTACGTTAAAAGTTCTAAAAACCACATTTCTTACACTTTATTTACATCTATGTACAATTAAACGTACGTATTTTATATTATTTATATTTTATTTAGATCTTATTACTTAATATATACATTTTATTTACATCTTATGCATTGTTTTTGAATGTTTAATTATTATAAGCATTTTATAGTGTTGAATATGTATTTATTGATATTATATATACATACACATGTACGTATACGTCAGTCAGGGGGGGTCGATCCTACTTCACGGAAATTCGGTCTTCGCGTAGGGTCCCGACCCCCCATTAACCGCGAAAAGTGAGGGATCTCTGTACATTATCACTGATATTATATTATATTACCAGGCCTGTCAACAATTATGTGTTATGTATTCAAACCTCACAATAAAACATTCATTTTCTGAATCGATTAAACCTAATTAGGGTCGCGGGGCGCCCATCTCTGTCGACTCTGTGCGAAGGCGGAGTACACCCCGGATGGCTCGCCAGGTCATCGCAGGGCCAACAGTCACACAACCATTCATACCTAAGGGAGAATCGGAACAGCCTAATTAGCCTACTGTGCATGTTTTTGGACGGTGGGAGGAAACCAGAGTACCCGGAAGAAACCTACGCAAGTACGGCAAGAACATGCAAACGCCACACAGAAACACCCAGGCTGGGAATCGAACCCAGGCCTTCTTGCTGTGAGGTGAACATGCTAACCACTACACCACCGTGCCTCCATTCACTGAAGCATGAGTACATTCGTAGGAGTTATCCCAAATAAATAAATAAATAAATTAATTAATAAAAATAAGTCAAATAATGCCATTTCCTTCTCCCCAGTTAAAAAAAAAAGGCATTAGCTTATGTGGATTCCTGTCATTCTTTCTTTCTCTTCAGATAAATGGAGACTCATTACTGCGGAATAAAATCTGTCACTGTATGTTTTTCATTTTTATTAGATAAACACACATTTATCATCAAATAACTAAATTTATGAGAAATGTCACCAAAAAAAAAAAAAAGGCAAAGAGTCCGACCTAAAAATATCACCCAGGCTGACAAAAGTGTCAAAACCCAAGACTTTATTAATCTTACGATTCATGAGAAGATGATTAAATATGCTGGTGTTATTTATTTTCAATGTTGTCCATTAAAATTAAACTGTGTTCACTAGACAAAAAAAAAGTTCCTACAGTATGATATTACATTTACGGTATTTGGCGAATTACAGTTGTCATATTAAAGGGGCAGTGTCAGGTTTGTTTGAAGAAAATAGCTGTAGTAACATCAATGGTGTTATCAAACAAAGCACAGCCATACTCGGGAATTTAAATTTGGTTTACGATGGAGAAGAGACGTACATTTGGTTAATGCGATCTAGTAACTTAAGCTTTGCGGCAGAATTTCAAATCTTTGAAAACCCAATCAGTTTTCAAAAAGTCCATGTTACAATCCATTTCGATCTGCTCCATATTAATGTCAAAATCTTTAAGCCTTTTGATTTTCAAGTTGAAAAGTTATTTAAAAAAACATAGCTTGGAATTTTAGACATTTAATACATATTTACTTGACTTTTTTTTTTTTACTTGAATGAGTAAGAATCATGTCACAACTTCATTTAAAATCTGTTACTGCTGTTGATATAACCATTCACAAGTACAGAATCACTTTTTTACTGGAGTTTTCAGAAATGCTAAAATATTAACTACTATTATTAAGAGTAGTTATTAATATTTTTAATTGAGTTTTATAGAAATTGCATTTATATTTTTCATTCCCTTGGAAAAAATATTTTTAAATTTGATTTAGAGTTCCAAAGCACTCATTACGAATCTTCAAGCTCTCTTCTTCCTTAATTCACCCAATGAGTGAACCTTAATAAAATGGGCTCCCATACACCAGGCATTGCATTTACACTTCAATGAAATTTCAGTTGAACGCTTTCAATCAAATGTACAAATTATTCAACTACTCTGATCTTACTTTGATCAGATTAGACTGTAATTTAATACTGCAATATGTTTAAAGATTGCAATTTTTTTTAGGTGGAGAGTAAAATGGCTCGGCCGGTAGCACTGCACCCTCACGCCTCAAGGGTCGTGGTTTGATTCGGAGTTCGAGTTTATTTATTTACTGGTACACCAACGGGAAACAAAGTCCCATTTACAGGGTCCATACCTAAGAGAAATTTGGAATAGCCAATTAGCCTACTGTGCAGGTTTTCGGACTGTGGGAAGAAACCGGAGAAGCAGAGGAAACCCACACAAGCATGGGAAGAACATGCAAACTCCACACAGAAACGCCCAGGCTGGGATTCGAACCCAGGCCTTCTTGCTGTGAGGCGAACATGCTAACCACTACACCACCGTGCCGCCCAAGTTACTGCCTTTATAAATAACGATTCACATGCTTTCTGGTTGTTGCATTGGCATGTTGACGGTTCTCTGGTTTTTCTCTCATTTCCAAAATACATGGAGGTCAGATGATCATGCTAAATTGCCCCGAGTGTCAATGTATCTGAATGTGTGTGTGTGCATGGGTGTGAGACAGAGAGAGTACATGGTGCCCGTGATGGACTGGCATCCCATTTGAGGAGAATTCCTGCTCCTGGTATAGCTTTGAACCCATCATGACTCCGATCAGGAGAACAATTCTGGCTTCAAAAATTGCACTCGTTTCTTGCTCAACTGTTATGTCTCTGGGTTACTGATCAGAAGGTCATAGCTTCAAGCGCCAACACTGCCAATCTACCATTTTTGGGCACTTGAGCAGGGCACTTAACCCTCCCTGCTCAAGGGGAAGCACATCATGGCTGCCCTGTGCTCTGACTCCAGCTTCCTAACAAGCAGGCATATAGGAACGAAAGATTTTCACTCTTCTGTAATGTAGTCTATATGTGACAAAAAGCATGATTTAAACTTATCAGCTAAATGTCATTTTTCCCCCACCCGTGCTTTTTCACCTGTGTGTCAAAATTGGAAAAAAAATCAACAACAAAGATGAAGCGATTAGGATAAGATCTTCTGATTAACAGGATTCAATCACGCTCTTAATACGAGTGTCAAGAACCATCAGAAGCAACTGCTTAATAAATAGTCATGTCAGAAACTGGGCCAGTCGACTCAAACGGGGACGTATTTAGTCTGACGCCTGTGCCCTCCTTTGAACAAACTACAAAAGAAGATTTCACTTTTCCATTTAAGTCTATTATTTTAACCCAGATTCAATTTTTTTTTTAAGTTTTCATAGAAAAGTCTTTCTCTTTTTTTAGTATTTCAGCGAAAACACCTACGGCTATACGTACTCTTGAACATTCATTTAAATTCTACTATATCCATTGGAATTTGAATCATCTAATAACAAGTTCTATCATATCCTTGCCTTTGCGTGTGTGTGTGTGTTTTTTTTTAATCCTATGCTGCACTCAGATAAACCAGAGGCCCAAAAAGTATTGACAAGCCCTAATCCCCAAAAACAAATCAATATGTGGCAGCCTGTTGGTAATTGTCATTGTAAGCAAAAGAGAACCACAGTGTCCTGTCCTTTGATGCTCTGAAAGGTTGGAATGATGATCGCTCAGGACAAGACACGATTTAATGCTTGAGTCTTTCAAAAAACTTAGTGAGGGTCAAACAGCAACTTCAAGGTTTCAATGAGATGGCTACACAAACATTTCTGCCAAGAATAACACTGTTGCTCAACACCCTTATAAATTATCAATAAATAAGGAATAAAGCACTTAGATGCACTGATGAAAATAATCAACAACTGAATAATTTGTAGGGACAGTGGTAGAGTGCTGGATTACTAAGGTTGTAGGATCCCAAGGTTGTAGGTTCATGGCCCACTATCACCAGGTTGTCACTGCTCTCTCCCAAGTGCAGCTAACTGGGTTATCAAAGGCCGGCCATGTCTCTCACTGTCTGTGGCGGGATGCATGTAAAAGAACCACTGCTGGGCCCGTGAGAAACCGGAAAACATTACCGTATTTTCCCGACTATATGCCACTGCGGATTATAAGTCAAATCATCCAAAAAATGCATAAGAAAGAAAAAAAAAAAACATATATAAGTAGCACTGGAGTATAGGTCGCATTTTGGGGGCAGTGTTGTTTAAATGATTTTGTTAACGCACCTTTTTTTTATGATGACAACGTGAAAATGGATCTTTGGCGACTAAAACATGACGTGACGAGACAAGGCGTAACAAAAATGTTGGTGTGTGAAACGCTCACAGTACGTCTATCATCTCTGCTTACTCTGCGCGTAACACCGAGCGGAGAGGAAAAATAAAACGTGCAGGCTCACCTTTACACACAGGAACATAGAGTCCCAATGAAACATTAGACTGTCGGCTCAAACATGTTAAAACACTCTTCATTTCAATCTACGGTATATTATATGATTTATATCTTGTGTGTGGAGTCATTTAGCTTTGACCCCCAGCCACTGTTATTTACCTGTCTCAGATGCCGATGGAGAGCAGGAGTCACTGTGATGTGCTCTCACCGTGCTTTTCAGCCACTGCCATTCTCTGTTTTTAATACTGTTAATGTTTTTAATACTCTGTGCTTAATACTCCTATTTAAAACGTTCACAATAAATGCGAACCCAGGCCTTCTTGCTTTGAGGTGAACATGCTAACCACTACACCACTTTGCTTTTGGCTGGCTGGTAATGTAATGTATAGATATTTCATTTGCTTTTCATGTTCATGCGTAGTATGTATTCAAACAACAGTTCACTCAGGCTCCGTGGATGTCGCTGAATTGAATAGTCCCTTCAACATTTCAACTATTTACCAACATCCCCCTTGCCAAAAGAAAACGAAAAGCACAAAGAAGCATAAAAGTATTGTTCCACTTTCTTAAATCTGTTTATTAGTAGTATTTGATTAGATTGAGCCTCTACATACAAACCCCTGGGAGATGTTTGTTACTAGAGAAACGTGCATTCATGGAAGCCTGAGACTTGAATTATAGTTAGCACAATGGTCAGTACTCCTGTTAAAGAACATTAGCAGCTTCTGACCATTCAGAATTGTAAATTTAACTGAGCTGTGGTATAATAAAGACCACCCACTGTGACTAATCAGGAAAAGCACCAGGCACTCAGCAATGAGGTGATGTTCTTCAGAACTTTCTTTTAGTCCAGGTGAATAAATAGCCTCACTCAGAAAATTTCGCATACAATTGTTTCTCATAAAATACCTCCTCCCCTGACAGACCCCATTATTTTGCTCTGAGTGCAGTGTGATTATAGATGTTGTTAAGAACAAGAGAAATAAAATGTGTTGTTATTCTAAAGGACTTTGAGCTGGCCTCTCAACTATCATGGAATCACACTCTTCAGCTTGCCCGGTAAAGTCTACTCAGGAGTACTGGAGAGGAGGATCAAACCGATTTTTGAACCTCGAGGTTGAAACTCGGATTCAGGAGGAAAAATATGGTTTCCATTCCGGCCATGGCACTCTCTGCCAGCTCTACACACTCTACAAGACCCTGGGGGGGTATGGGAGTATGCCCAAGCTGTTCAACATGTGCTTTGTGGACCTGGAGAAGACTTCCGACATTGTCCCTCGGGCTATCTTGTTGGGAGTGCTCTGAGAATATGGTTGATCAGACCCACTGCTACAGGCCACTCAGTCTCTGTATTGGCGGAGCCAGAGCTTGGTCCACATTGGTAACACTTGGTCCACATTGGTAACACACAAAACATTGGTAAAAGGCAGTCCTTTGTGGAGTCCACAAGGTTCATAATATTTATGGATAGAATTTCTAGGCGCAGCCAAGGAATTGAGGGGTTCTGGTTTGGTGGACATCGGAGCTGATCTCTGCTTTTTGCCGACGACGATGTTCTTTCGGCTTCACCAAGCCAGGACCATCAACTCTCGCTGGAGTAAATTGCTGCTGAGTGTGAAGCAGCCAGGATGAGAATCAAGTCCCAGGCCATAATTCTCAGCTGGAAAAGTGTTGAACGCACCTCGCAGGTCTGGAATAAGGAAATACACCAAATGGAGGAGTTCAAGTATTTTGCTGTCTTACCCATGAGTGAGGAAATATGAACTTGCCCATATTGGAGCAATTCTGACAGCATTCACACCCACACACAAGCACATTCACAGCCAAATATTACTTCGAACACCTGCATACACAGCACCCACACCTCCTTTGATCTCAGCCATGCGTATACAAGTTTGGCACTTCTTGAGGATGGGTTTCCCTTTTAGTTTTAATTTTGATATACCTTATTAATCCCGCAAATAAAATCATGGCCTCACTATTTAACTCATCCAAAGTGAGCACACGCACACACGTAATCAGTGAGCACACAAATTTGGAGTAGTGGGCTACCACACACATTGGGGACGCCCGGAGAGCAGTTGGGAGATAGTGGCCTTGCTCACAGGCAATTCAGCCATGAATGTGGAAAAAGGGAAGATGCAGCTCATTATCCCACCACCACACATTTTCCTGCTGGTTCAGGAATCGAAAAAACAGCAACCACTCGGTCCCAAAGCCATTTCTCTTAGAGCTACGGCTGCCCCTTGGGCCTCGTTCCTCTAAAGGTTTCTTCCTCATGTCAACTGAGGGAGTTTTTCCCTTGCCACTGTTCCTGCAGGCTTGCTCATGACGGATGTGTCAGGGTTGTAGAAAAATGTTTAAATTCATTATACTATGTGAAGCTGCTTTGCGACATTGTCAATTGTAAAAAGCGCGAGACAAATAAAGCTGAACTAAAATTGATTGTTCTTTTATTAGACCTTTTTTCACCATGCCAAAAAAAACTCTTTGTTTCCGGTCACCCGACCGAGTCACTTTATTTTGCGCTGACTCTAAAGTTTTTTTTCATGTGTTTTTGTAACCCAGTGGTTATTTAATAACAGACTGTTATTCAATGTCATCTTTTTTCATAGTTTGGCCGGGGTTGCGACTTATACTCCGGAGTGACTTATATGTGAAATTACTAACAGATTATTATATAATTTTGTTAGTTATTTTCACACTGGCAACCGCATTTCACATGTTGATTATTTTCGCACTGACAACCGCAACAGGGCGCTCTTGGGTTGTGAAGTCAGTCTAATTTTGCTGAGATGCTTTGTCAATAAGACTCTTACAACACCAGAAATTAAGTCAAAAGAGACCTTTATTGTAAAAGTCTTAACAGGCAGCCTTTAGTTCTTGTTAAGATAGGCTACTTGACAAAGGAAAATTTTGTTGTTTTGGTTAAGGTTTACCCATATTTCCAAATGATCCAGATAGACAGCACATTCATCGTGAACGATTTAACACGAGAGAATGGCAGTGACCAAGAGCGGGGTGAGAGGACATCGCAGAAACTCTTGCTCTTCCATCGCCACCTGAGGTACAGGTAAATGATAACAGAGGCTGCAGGTCAAAGCTAAATGACTCTTCAGGCAAGACATAGGGCAAGTAATATACCATAGATTGAAATGAAGAGTCTATTTTAACACGTTTGTGCCAACAGTCTAATGTCTCAGTGGGACTACATGTTCCTGTGCGTAATGGTGAGACTGCACCTTTTGTTGTCTCCCTGCTCGGTGTTACGCGCAGAGTAGGCAGTAGTGTCTCACAACCAACATTTTCATCTCACCTTGTCTGCTCGATGAAAATTCACACACGTCACATCATGTTTTCGTCACCAAAGATCCATTTTTAGTGTGTCATCATAACGTTGTTGTCATACAAAAAAGGTGAACAACACTGCCCTCAAAATGCGACTTGTACTCCAGTGTGAGTTATACATGTTTTTTCTTCTTTATTAGGCAAAAAAAAAAAACTGTTTCCGGTAAGATTGCAGAATAATTTTGGGTCGGTATGTCGGTAAAACTTTTAATTTTTTTGTTTTTTCCCCCCAAAGGCGCTCACAGAAACGGAGATGAAGACACCCCCCCCTCGCTCCGTGCTCCGCCCCGCCCACCCCCCCTTCTCTCTCTCTCTCAGCACCGCTAAAGTGAACTCTCCAGCTTGTTTCTTAAAGAGACAGTGTACCTATTGACTCTGAATGTTACACTGAATGTAACTCTGTTATTAAATAACCACTGGGTTACAAAAACACATGAAAAAAACTTTACAGTCGGTGAAAATAAAAGGGAATCGTTCGAGTGACCGGAAACAAAGGTTTTTTTTTTCTTTTTGGCCTTATGCATTTTTTGGCTAGTGTGACTTATACCCCAGAGCAACTTATACTCCGGAAAATACGGTATACATGCAAACAGACAGACAGACAGACACACACACACACACACACACACACACACACACACACACAACAATAAAACAGTTATTCTTCTTTTTCTGATCGAAAATAAATCAGTAACCAACTCAGCTTTGCCTCATAAATTATATTAATTCCTATCCAATCAGAGGTCTTGGAATAACTGTTAGATGTTAGGAGTGCATGGCTGCCGTCAACCTGCTCTTCTTAGACCTCATTCCAAATTTAAATGCAACCACACTGCATCTCATCAAAATATGATTATTTAGCAGAAAGGAAATAAAACAGACGACTGTATGACATAAGATAAAGCACACAGTCAGGTCAGAAAGCGACAGAACAAGGAGCACAGCTGGAAATAAGGTCACATGTTGGATTTGTACAGAATTTTCCTTCTCACTCTGGTTTCTGGTATAATAGAGGGAGTGATCATTTATTCCTTTACCTGTTTTTTCTTCCCCACACAGCAGCCATTATTCTACTACGGAATTTAAAAAAAAAAAAAAAATCGGAAACAAATTAGCTTTCCCAGATCCAACAATTACTGCGACTCTGGAGGCAAGATGTGAAGTCTCTATTTATTTAATGCACTTAAGCAGGCTTACTTTATGAGAACATGTGATAAGCAAATAGTCCTTTTTATGGTGCCCAATATATATTATCCTTATGTAAATAATATCATTGCTTATTTAGTTCCATTTAGGATTCAATTTGCATCGTAAGGTGTGTTTGGCTGCTTTTGATCCAGCAAGACGAGGCATCACTGGCATGATTAAAAACCTGCAAATTGTTGATCCCGGTATGCTATAAAAGGAACATATTTTAGATTGGGGAGCACTGATTCCGCAGAAGGAATACAGATGGATTTTCCGGAGGAGTATTTTTCAAAAACTTTCCCAGACATTCAATCCTACAGTGAGCCATGCAGATGAAAACCTCAGCATCTCTTCTGATCTCTAATCCCGACTTCTGATCCGAGGCTTTCTCCTGTCTGTCACTGCGTGAAAATATAGTGATATAAATATTGCTCAATGATGGACAATATTTTACTTCAAGGAAGATGAGTAGCTTGTGTGTCCCATAAATAACAAAAACATAGTGGGTTTTGGCCTTCTGTCTCAGTGCAGATGTAGAGAACCCTGTATTTTTTTTGATATATAGCCCATATTCGGCAGATAGTTCCAAATGGGTATTTAGGGGCATGTACTTTATTGCACGCATTCATAAATGCTTTCAATATGTACCATCATTCATGAAAGTGTTCTGAAATGGTTCTCCATCTTTACATTTTTTTTTTAAATGCTTCGTTCATTAATATTTGATTCACAGAAAACTTGTTTACAGCACTTTCTTCAGGCTGCTAATCACTTCGCAGTCTTACTATAACTGCAACAGGCAAGATGAGACGTAATCTCAGTAGAGATAAAAGCAAGTCATCATTTTGTATTTTTAGAAAAAGGTCAGTATGTAAGAAAAGATGTTTATAAGACAATAAATCAACAGCTGGTGAGATACAGGTCTCAAAAATTTGCCCTACAGTGGCAATTCTTCTTAAGGGACAGCATGTTGTACTTTTTCCTCTTTATAGTTACAATTAATGGTCTGGAAGCCCTCATCTATGGTAAAGTAAGTAACCCTCGGTTTATACTGGGGCACGATGTTCATGATCTCCACGATTTGAGAGAATCATGATGAGTGTGTGCTATCGTGGAACCAATTCGTGGTGATCTTGAGGGGACCCGGCGGACTCGTGGCGATCTTGAGGGGACCCGGCGGACTCGTGGCGATCTTGAGGGGACCCTGGGGAATTCGTGGCGAGCTTGAGGGAACCTGGCGGATTTGTGGCGAGCTTGAGGGAATCTGGCGAATTCGAAGCGAGCTTGAGGGAATCTGGCGGATTTGTGGCGAGCTTGAGGGAATCTGGCGGATTTGTGGCGAGCTTGAGGGAACCTGGCGGATTCGAGGCGAGCTTGAGAGAACCCGGCAGATTCGTGACAATCTTGAGGGAACCTGGGGAATTTGTGGCGAGCTTGAGGGAACCTGGCGGATTCGTGGTGATCTTGAGGGAACATGGCGGATTCATGGTGATTGTGCTGAACACGGCAAAGTTTTTTTACTCAAAAACTTGGCCACAATTATTACAATGCATTACAATTTGACACCAGTTGTGACAGAATGTGAGAATCGTAGTAGAGTGCAGTAGAGTTTACTAGACATTAACAAACCTTAATGATCATAAAAGACCTTGATGCGCCATTATAAGGAATCGTGATGAAATTCAAAATGTGATTCCTTCAAGTTTTATATCTTGTATGTATCCTGCCTCATGTTTTGTAGCCCAACCATCCTCCAAGCGTGCTCATAAACCTTGGAGCTCCACACTAGATCGCAGAAATTGTGCCCCAGTGTAAACCTAGTATTATTTCTGCTATATAACAGCGAAGGCTGGGCAATCTGACCTAATCATGAAATTTTCAGACATTTTCACAATAACTATCAATTTATATTATGCTAGAAAAAGAACATTCAGAGACTGAACATAATCATATATACGGCCAGGGGCGCTCATGTGTACACTTGCAGCTTATGCCAGTTCTATGTATTACATTATATAATACAGACTCTTCATTGATGTCCTCATCAGAGGTAAAAACACTGTTAAATTCTGTAGGAAAGCTGAAATTTTTTTACGAATTGTACAAGATATTATTATATTCAATTATAATATTCAGGATATTAAGTTGCCTGAACGATATGAGCACCCAAATCCCAATCCAATAATTTATCGATATCACCCTGCTCTAATATCAGCTATAAACAATCAATCCTTTTATTTTCTGGCGTTTCTGAAGTTAATAAGACAAAACTAAATGCAACTTCCATCCGTCCATGTTAAATGCTTAATAGTTTGTTACAAAGACCTGACACTGGGGACTCTTTCATATAACTAGTGGACGAGTCTGTACACGAGTCTGGACACGGAATTACTTTTTTCCCTCCCAATTACAAAGTTATTAGAAGAAATATCAGAAAAATTAGAGGGACAATATTTTCAAATGTTACTGGGAGTCATAATGATGTACCATGTTTAAATACCTTACAGCTATTTTACTCTTGTTTTTCTCTCTTAACATGCAGCACAAGCATTCCATTTCTCTTTCATTACCATCTACAAATCACATACTTATGGCCTATTCAAGACCATTTGATTGGGGGCAGTGGTGACCCCAACAAACTCAAGGTTGGGGGTTCAAGCCCCACTATCACCGGGTTGTCACTGCTGTCCCACAGTGCAGCTAACTGGGTTATCAAAGGCCAGCCACGTCTCTCATGGTCTGTGGTGCAAAAGAACCATTGTTGACTTTCGACAAGATTAGGCTGCGTAGCCGTCAGCGTGTTTCTGCCCTGTGATGACCTGGCGAGCTGTTCAGGGTGTGCTCTGCCAGCTTCCCTGTGACCCTAATTTGGATTAAGCGATTCAAAAAAATGAATGAATGAATAAAATACGCTTGATTATCAGGTCATGAATTTCAGTTTTGAGTTGCTCATTACAACAATCATGATGACAGCAGAAACGATTAAGAGCTCGTCAGGGTGTGTGAACACTGTTTTAAATTGCTGAATATTTCCCAGTTTTACTTGGAAACCTGAAAATCAAAAGATGTCTTTTTTCAGTCGTGCCAGTGGTACCGCTTTTATTTTCGGCTTTGCATCACACCAGATATGTAGAAGTGGATGAACAATAATCCTTGCATCTTGTGTTGAAGCTTTTTCTGTATCAAGTATAAACCATGCTGTGTAGCTGGATCACACCAACTAGCGTGAATCACCTATAACACTTCCCACTAATCTGGTAATTCAGTGCAAGGAATACTATGGTGGTTATTAGTCATTCATGTTCCACATGCATAACACTGACATGAAATAATATTAAAATGAGATAGTGCTCCCAAGTTATAAATCTGGAATTAAAAACAAAATGTACTTTAGTGAAGGCTTAGGATGACAGAAAATTCATTATATCCACTTGGGTTCGTTCAGCTATAATTGATTAGAAACTTGTAACAAGGGTGCAGGTAGCAGCCGTCAGCAGAGCTCCGGAACACCAGAAATAAATGACCGACAAAAGTGGCGAGATTTTCTACTTTGCAGCTTTATTTTACAGGCGAAATACCTCCTGCACGGAATCATAAGAGGGATAAAGAAAATGGAGAGCAGAAGTGACATATCAAAAAGAGCGCAAAAGCAAGAAGCGCCACCCTGTGGTGCAAACCAGCACTACAGCTGCACTCTGACTGGTACAAACGCCTGATTTTAAATCAGTTATTGAGAATTTATCAACACCTGACCTATCAGACATTAATTTACTCATCTGTCACTCTGCTTTAGCCTACAAAGGTCGGGAAGAGGCTGAAGCCTATCTCAGCCCATTCAATGTGAGGGTGGGGTACACCCTGAACAACTCACCACCTCATCGCAGAGCCAACACACACACACACACACACACACACACACACACACACACACACAAAATACCATTTACACTCACATTTACACCTAGGGGTAACTGGGAACAAACAATTAGCCTAATGTTCTTCGGACAGTGGGAGAAAACCGGAGCACTTGGAGGAAACCCACACAAACACAGGAGAACATCCAAACTCCACACAGGAATGCCTTCACCGAGGCCCAGGGCTCAAACCCAAGACCTTCTTGCTGTGAGGCGGATGTGCTAACCTCTGCGCCACCATGCAGTTCGGCCAATCATACACCAGTGACCAATGTACAACCATCAGTAAAACTCACCACAAGCAAACCATAGCAGGATTATACTAAAGAATAAGCCAGACAGCAGAGCAGATGTTTGAGCACCACAAGTAAGAGTATCAATGTGTATCTCAGCAAAAACAAGACCTTATCCTCAAGCTGTTTAAAAAAAAAAAAAAAAATGATTAACTCTAGCACTCAGAACATTGATCTCTATCCTTGGGCTGATCGCCTGTGCACCTCTGTGTTAATCCAGCTCAGGCGCTGCACGTCTGCAAAGCTTACACATCTGTGGGAAAAGTAGCCGTTTGACATCATTATTCCCTCTGAAATTCTTCAGCAATACAACCGCCGAGTTTCTGCTGTGGCTAACTCTCATGCTCGTATACATTTGGTTGATCAGCAACTGTTTAAACTCGGCTGAACTATTTCAGTTGCTTTATCTTTTTGTTTGGGAACATGATGCCATGCGATTTTCTAATGTGCCATGTTAAGGGAGATTAATCTAAAGAGCTGAACACACTGCTGGTGTATGAAAATTAAAATATAGTGGCAAAAAATGAGTAATGTTGTTTTATGACTCAGAAATTAAAAGAAATAAAAACGGACGATTGTATATTAATATATTAGGTGGTTGCATTCCTCCAGCATGGCATGAATAATTCGGCCTTAAACAAGTGTATATCTTGAATATAAAATGAATAATTTTACTCATTTTAATCTCATCTTATTCTATTGGCAGTTTAGAAAACTTCAAGAATTTCTATCGATAAAGAAGTCAACTGATCTTTTTGAAATCCATGCACAAGTCTAGCCATAACGTTAAGAATCTTACAGTATAGTATACGTACACTATACGTACAGATTACATGATACTTAAAAATGGAAATAAAAAAAAAACCATAAAATCGAATTTGTTTGTTTGTCTTGTGTTTCTACGTAGTATGTACTAAAACACTTTTACCAAAGTTTCTGAAATACGATCTGAATGAGCAGGTTACACAAATGTGATTAGCTACATAATTAGCAATGAGCCCAGCTTGAAGCACACAGCTCACCTGACCTGTGTTCATGGTTAAAATACATTAAAGAGGTGCTAACTGTCACACAGCTCTTGTAAACCTGCTGCTTTGTGAACTCAGAGCTCACCTGCATCCATCATGGGTTTTTGATTGTTTGTTTGTTTGTTTTTAAAGAAAGAAACCATAGAAATTACGTTCACGTGTAATTTTTTGCTGAGCTACCCATGTGGTATATCATAAAATAAGTATGTACCTTAAGCTCAGTTAGATGTGCAGTTTCTGTGACTATTCAGCAACATCCACCTCACTCTCTGTGCATAATTCCTTATTATAGAATAGCCTAATAGTGAGAAATATTACCAAAGTTATTGATTATCATCATAAACAACAAATATAACAATAAAAATGATGACAATACTACTACTAGTTCTACTACTGATAATAATGATAGTTATTATTATTCTTACTATAGTAAAATAATTTTCCAAGATATAAGCAGCTAATAAGATAATAACCAAGTTATATTTTTTGCAATAAGTGTTTCACCTGTCTATATTTTCCCAAAATAACCTTTGTAGCATGATCACAAATATTAAAATAAATCAATAAATAAATAAATAAAAATAAACCTTGGAGACTACTGTTTACCTCTTTCCCATTGTCAGCTATTGTAGTTACCTATGTCAGAGATAACCCAGAACTTTTCTCAAATTCCAGGTTATTTCTTGTGGAGAATCTTTTTATTTATTAAAGAATATTGATTTCATGTCAGTAACATCCTCAAGCTGAATTTTAGTCTTATTTTAGAGAGAGGAGAGGAAAGGAGACTGTAAAGGGAACATTTTAAAGCTGACAGAATGCATGCTTTGTTAATGTGCCACAACATTAATACAGCTATAAATAGATAAAAGCATGGCAGGTCATTCTTTAATTTATCAAAATGCAGAATAAGTGTATTTTGCAGTACAAAAAGAAAAAAGAAACCATCAGAAATATAATCTACTTGAAAATAGATTCATATTAGCCTTATTACTACACTGTCTTTGGTTACACATTTCTACAATAGAAGTGTTATTCCTAACTTACCTGGTTAAAAAATTGCACATAAAACACTGACTTGGCAGCATATTCGTAATACAAGTATACGGAAATAAGACAAAAATTATTTTCAAAAAAATCATAATTTTGATTATTTAACTGAAAACATGTGGTTTGGCTGTGTATCGTGCACATTTATTACCAAGGTCCTTCTTGTATTCAAACAAATTTAATTTGGAGGCAGCCATTGCCTAATAGTAAGAGAAGAAGCTTTGGGACAGAAAGGTCACTGGTTTGATTCCTGAACCAACAGGAAAAAATGTGTGGTGGTGGGGGAGTGAGCTCCACCTTCCCTTCCTCCACATTCATGGCTGAAGTGCCTTTGAGTAAGGCGCCTAACCCCCAACTGCTCTCTGGGTGCCCATGGTGTGTGTGGCAGCCCACTGCTCCAAGTGTGTGTGTGTGCGGCCACACCGCCAGGCAAACAAAGGAAGCAGCCCAATAGATTTAGCACAGATTACCACCGAGCGCAAGGGAAAAAATGCACATATTCGGAGAAAATGACCGTGAATTCCAAAATGAGACTGTTGTCCAAAGTTGTGCAGCACCTTGAAGGCGACAGAAGAGCGAGGTATGCAGAAAAACTCAATATTTTCGGCATGGAAGATCCGTATCTGATGCCCGCAACAATGTTTAGGCCACTGACTGAACTGAAGCGATGAGACCTCCCGAACCTTTCTAAATTAGACATTCATATGTACCTCGTGAACAAGTCATCTAGCTTCACACAGAAGAGCCTGAAAGCATAAAAAAGTCTCGAGGCATACAAATATCTTGTCACCGGATGGGTGAGAGGTGAAGTCGTACCAGCTCTACTATCGGTAAACTGAACCCTAAGCTTCAAGTGAAATAGTCTAAGAACAACAACAACAATGCCACTATGCTGCTTATGCTTGTGTTTGAGGCGGTCTGTAGCATTTTGCAAGGAACCCTGCGGACGTGAGGAATCATCGGCCAGCCATGTGATTAATCACACACTTTTTTGTGAACAGGATGTTTGGTTACATACTTGAATGGCCAGGAGTGTATTTTTATGCAGCTGGGTTTAAACGAAAGTAGCATGGTGGTGCTAATAGTGAGCTGTAATGGCGGTCCTGTTATGATAGAGCCAAGTGAGTGATTCACTGCTTGTTTCACTGATTGCTTTCGTTAAATTGTGAATTGAATAATCAATCAATGTGCTTCTCTAAGAGAGCATAAAATAAGATTTCCTGATAGGATAGAAAAACACCAAGACAGAAACTAAATTTGTACTACTAATGGTCAATAGTTATGAAAGAAAAAATAATCCTTAGTCACAATTACTTCTGTAAAATTATCAATATGAAATTTGCAACAAAGGGTGGCACGGTGATGGAGTGGTTCGCACGTCCGCCTCACAGCAAGAAGGCCTGGGTTCAATTCCCAGCCTGGGAGTTTCTATGTAGAGTTTACATGTTCTCCCCATGCTTGTGTGGGTTTCCTCCGGGTACTCCAGTTTCCTCCCACTGTCCAAAAACATGCACAATAGGCTGACTTGCTGTTCCAAATCTCCCTTAGGTGTGAATGTATCTGTGTTGTGTGAGTGTCAGCCCTGCGATGGCCTGGTGAGCTGTCCAGGGTGTACTCCGCCCTTGCCCAGAGTCGGCTGAGATGGGCGTCCCCGTGACCCCCATATTAAGCGGTTTAGAAAACGAATCGATGAATGAATTTGCAACAAATATTTAACCCTTCGAGCTCCTAATTCACTCAAAATATTCTCAGCACAGTCCATGTTCCAACCAACAAAAAGTAAAAGCCAAGTGCAAGTTTTTCAGTGCACGTCTTTGTTGAATCATTCATCTTCTTCTAAACCAGACTTTCTGCCATCAGACTCCAAAAAAAAAAAAAAAAAAAACTTCTTAATTATCTTTCTATGATTCTGAGACATATTTACCAAGTAAATCAGACAAAATCTTACGAATACACAATGTTTAAACTGAGCAGTATTGCAACATACCTCCAGGTACAAGAGAGCTTTTTGTGTTTCCGTGCTGTATGGGGACAGGGTTTGTTTACACTAAAGGAAGGTTATTTACACAGAAGGAGTTTGGAAAATAACTTTTAATTGAATTACTGTGGGAATTATGTACTTTTACATTTATGATTTTGTGGCATTTTCAGATATTATATCTGTATCTATACATATCTACACACACACACACACACACACACACACTCAGTAAGTGCAAGTTTTAATGCATATACGGCAGAAATGTATGTACAAAAAATATAATTGTTAAGTCTTGACATTTTTCTAGTGTTTTAAAGCGAAAATCTGAAAAGCACGAATAATTAATTATCTGTATCTAAAAATAATTGCTGTAAAATTATCACATTATCTCTCAGCTAAGTGAGGGTGTTTCTGTGTGGAATTTCTACGTTCTCCCTGTGCCTGCATTGGACTCCTCAGGGTATTCAAGTTTCTTCCCACAGTGCAAAGATATGCAAATTAGGGTCATTTGCTGTTCCACATTCCCACCCCCACCCCCCCGGTGTGAATGTGAATGGTTGTGCGTGTCGGCCCTGAGATGGTCTGATGAGTTATTAAGGGTGTACCTCACTTTCGTGTGGAGTCAGCTGAGATAGGCTCCAGCCTCCCTACAACCATAGTAGGATAAAGTGGCTAGACGAATGAATAATTACAGCACAGAATACAGCCTTGTGACATCTGACTGGTTTGGTGCTGGATGGTCACATATTTGGTTTATATGGTTAAAAACTTCATATTATACTCAAGATATTTATATTCCATTACATGTACTACCAATCAGTGAGGGTCACTGTGACACTCACGTCAACACCCATATGATATTACAGGTAGCTAGATGACTTCACGTGCATCTTTGAATTGTGAGAGGAAACCAAAGTTAAAAAAACAGTAAAAAATAAAAAAAGTTAACAAAGATAATATGAGAAGCAACAACGTCTTTGGTTTCTTCCAAATGTCACTTAACTAGAGCTGCAACAAATTAAACCAGCAGCATATGCCAGCTGGAAAAAATCCAATGAATCATCACTACTTCTCAGTGTGATGTTCTCTAAACTGTGATTTAACAAGGCCAAGAAAATAAGTTCCTGGAGAAACATGCTGTGTTAGTTGTAACTTATTTAATTAGCCATTTTGCAAGTTTGCTTCCTTCACCAGACCAAGAGAGCAGAGTAATCCCTCACACTCTTCCAAACACATATAGGAATTTCTCTTGTTCTTTTATGACCACTAAAAAGTAATCTTTTTCTCCACACATTACATCAAGCACTCATCTTGTCAGGGTCATGGGGATCTCAGGAATACCTGACATGGCTAATATATTCGTTTATCACCAGCAGTGTACACATTCATTACCAGCCAAAAGTTTCGTCTTATAAATGAGTCTGGCAGGAACAACCCTTTGACTTGACGAGATTTTAATTTAAACGTACAGCATTTTTCAGACGCTCTTATCTACAGCGACTTACAAGTATCTTTTTTTTATACAACTGAGCAATTGAGGGTTAAGGGCCTTGCCCAAGGGCCCGACAATGTTGATAGTGGGATTGAACCCCTAATCTTCGGCTCAGTGACCCATCGGTTTATCCACTATGCCACCCCACTGTATAGCATGATATGCTATGCAAGCATTCACACACTTTGAGCAATTTAGTGGCTGTACAAGCATGCTTTTGGGAGGAAACAGGAAAACCAAAAAGAGACAGACACAGCAACATGAATCTGTGCAGTCAGTAATCTCTGGTCAAGATCAAACAAGGAGTCTGGGGCAGTCAAGTAATGGTAAACTATCAGCACTGCAACTTTTGACTGCATCACACATTAACCTTTTAATCTCCAAGGAATCAATCGCATGTCCATACTTACACTCCTTACCATCTTCCTTCCTTTTCCCAGAAACTCCAAAAGCACATGTTGCAACTGCAAAATACACCACAAGGCCTAAAGCTTGTGGACACCTGACCATCACACTGTCTGTCCCTCTTCCCTAAACTGTTAACACAAAGCTGAGGCACACAACTGTGTACATGCTTGCAGGGTTTAACACTAAAATTCAGAAGCTATGGTATTCAAACCTGTTCCACATAACACCCTTGTGCACAAAGCCAATTCTTAGAGTAGAAAAATTGTGAAGAATCCAAAAAGTATGTGATTTCCTTCTGTCAACTAGACTGGAAATTTGGTTGAAGACGTCATGCCACCTATCCAGAGAGCTTCTTCAGTTCTAAAAACTCATGCAGGCATTTTTTTAGAACTGAAGAAGCTCCCTGGATAGGTAGCGAAACGTCTTCAACCAAATTTCCCGTCTAGG
>JAQNCB010000007.1:24756317-24769299 GCA_030068295.1 Euristhmus nudiceps | reverse complement strand
GATGGCGGACGGAGAAAGAGTACGGCCACACCCTGCAACAGCGGCCCCAAGTGGCGCCGCTGAGCAGAATCGTGACATGTATGGAGTTTGCATGTTCTCCCCGTGCATGGGTTTCCTCCGGGTACTCCGGTTTTCTCCCACAGTCCAAAAACATGCACAGTAGGCTAATTCGCTGTTGCAAAGATCCCCTAGGTGTGAGTGTGAATGGTTTTGTGAGTGTTGGCCCTGCGATGGCCTGGCGAACTGTCCAGAGTGTACCCTACCCTTGTCCAGAGTCGGCTGAGATGGGCACCAGCCTCTCCGTGACCCTAATTAGGATTAAGCGGTTGCGAAAATGAATAAATGAATACATCTTTTCTGCTTCTTGAGTTTTAAAGGAATAGAGAAGAAAAGTGAAAAAAAGGTTGAAATTTACTTTTTCCAGGTTGGCTTTGACTTCATCTTACGCATGATGGCTAATGTTAAATGTCGGATTCTTTTCTGGGCAAAAAAAAAAATAGTTCCCGGAGGACCTTGTGTAAACAGCAAAAGCTTTAGCTTTTTTATTTCCACTAAGCAATATCTACTCACTGATGTGGAACTAATGAAAAGAGCAAAGGAAACTTATGGCTCTCCGCTCACACTCCACTCCTTTAAAAGCTCACAAGGTGCAACTGGAAAGTCATTAAAACTCTGTTGATGAATAAAATGATGAGTTGTTTCCTGTTGGCATAACCTCACTGAGCCTTACTCATTTATTTGGAATAATATTAACATTTGGAGCTGGTGAACTACATACTTTCGGTACACTGTCCCCAAGGCACAGGAGGAACATCATGTTGAGAGATTTATCAACAGACACTTGAGAACTTTAGGCTAAGTGTGATTGTGGGAATCCTATGAGGTTGCTCTCAGTCCTAGTACCGAACTGGTTAAATTGTGTGCAGCAGGTAGAGCAGACATGTACCAGTCCACAAAGGTCTCATAAACCCCTGTCCTTGTTCTATCCAGCACTGTAGGATATATGATGCTGGCGGCACAGAGAACAGTGATGATGATTTACATAGACATAAAGGAGCAGTGCTGACACACGAACTCCGTCTCGTCGGACAAATGATTCCCTCAGAGGTGACTACTCTTGCTTTTGAGTGAATAAACCACAAACTGCACGTTTCTGTGGGAGAAATGTTTCCCTGAGGACTAATATTCAGGCCTGTATAATAATTTTTTTAAAACAAAAGGGTCCTATAATGCTTGTGGATCTCATCTCATTATTATTCATTCATTCGCTTTCTAAGCCGCTTAAGTAGGGTCGCGGGGACTCCGGAGGTCGTAGGGACTTCGGGCGAAAGTACGGTACACACACTCACACACAACTACTCTTAGGGGTAATTCAGAACAGCCAATTAGCCTAATGTGCATGTTTTTGGACTGTAGGAGGAAACCGGAGTGCCCAGAAGAAATCCACGCAAGCACAGGGCGAACCTGCAGGCTTCACACAGAAACACCCGAGCCCAGGGCTTGTTGCTCTGAGGTGGACGTGCTAACCAATACACCACTGTGCCGCCCACCCAGACACCCGTCCATCCATTTTCTGAACCGCTTAATCCTAATTAGGGTGGTGTGGAGGCTGGTGCCCATCTCAGATGACTCTGGGCTAGGACAAGGTACACCCTGGACAGCTCGCCAGGCCATCGCAGGGCAGAAACACGCTGATGGATATGCAGCTACTCTTGACAAAAGTCAGCAATGGTTCTTTTATGTGCCGCTCTCCACAGAATGGTCGGCCATTGATAACCCAGTTAGCCGCACTGGGAGCCATGCCGCCCATTATATCATTATTTGTTTGCATAATTATTGTCATATACCTACTTTAGTAGAAGTAAACACAATCCTGCAAGAGAAATTATTGCCTCTGCATTTCATCCATCCAAAGTGAGCACACACATGCACACACTCGGAGCAGTGAGCTGACACACACACACACATTGGCGGCAGCCGGAGAGCAGTTGGATGGTAGGTGCCTTGCTCAAGGGCACTGCAGCCATGACTGTTCGAAGAAAGAAAGGTGGAGCTCACTACCCCATCACCACATATTTTTCCTGCTGGTTCAGGACTCGAACCAGCATCCTTTAAAGTCGTTTCTCTTACCATTCCCCCCCCCCTTTTTTTTTTTTGGTTAAAAGAACAATGTTTAACAGTTGCTTCACACACTGACGATAATGTTTATGTGCCTATGGGGCATGTGCAATAAAGTAAGTTTCAAAAATTGAACGTGAGTGCGGTTTTCTTGTATGATTTTATACGATATTTTCTTCTCGCACCCAAAGACATTTAAGAATTGGAGTTGAGTGCGCTTCCTTTTGGAATACAAGACATCATCAAGGAAGGCCCATAAAAGAAGTTTGATGTGTGGTGTATGGTGACTGACAGCTAATCATCAGCAATGCCGCTTGATCATCCTCCGAGTTAATAATAAGAATATTACCTATACAACGTACATGTCCTGGCATGCAGGAACATATTCACCGATTGTGTATGGTTAAATTCCTGTCTCAGAGAAATTGTTACCATAATTTTTTTTTTTTTCTGATATGTATTTATTTTTTATTCAAGTTCAATCAATCAACTTTTCTTTTGAACTAATCTCCAGGACCATAGATCTAGCTAACACCAAATTTCGCTAATTGGGCTTCTTCTTTGTTAATGATACAGTCTTGTTAGTTTAAATCAGGTTGAGACTGCAGTCTTGAATAATAACATCCTTCTTCTCTTCCTGTTAAAACATTTCCTATCCCAATGAGGATTTCTCTTTCCTTTTCCTCAAGGTTTCATCATCTACAAAGAAAATGGTGGAAAAAAAATGTATATAAAGTAAAATCCAAGCTTTTTTTGATCTCCTTCCAGGTTCTCTGTCAGTTTGTCAAGGGCAATATAAATAGTGGGATTTATTGCTGTTTCTCAGTGAGAGATTAACAGATGGTGCATGGCATATCAGAGTGTCGTGCTGACACACGAACTCCGTCTCGTCGGACAAATGATTCCCTCAGAGGTGACTACTCTTGCTTTTGAGTGAATAAACCACAAACTGCACGTTTCTGTGGGAGAAATGTTTCCCTGAGGACTAATATTCAGGCCTGTATAATAATTTTTTTAAAACAAAAGGGTCCTATAATGCTTGTGGATCTCATCTCATTATTATTCATTCATTCGCTTTCTAAGCCGCTTAAGTAGGGTCGCGGGGACTCCGGAGGTCGTAGGGACTTCGGGCGAAAGTACGGTACACACACTCACACACAACTACTCTTAGGGGTAATTCAGAACAGCCAATTAGCCTAATGTGCATGTTTTTGGACTGTAGGAGGAAACCGGAGTGCCCAGAAGAAATCCACGCAAGCACAGGGCGAACCTGCAGGCTTCACACAGAAACACCCGAGCCCAGGGCTTGTTGCTCTGAGGTGGACGTGCTAACCAATACACCACTGTGCCGCCCACCCAGACACCCGTCCATCCATTTTCTGAACCGCTTAATCCTAATTAGGGTGGTGTGGAGGCTGGTGCCCATCTCAGATGACTCTGGGCTAGGACAAGGTACACCCTGGACAGCTCGCCAGGCCATCGCAGGGCAGAAACACGCTGATGGATATGCAGCTACTCTTGACAAAAGTCAGCAATGGTTCTTTTATGTGCCGCTCTCCACAGAATGGTCGGCCATTGATAACCCAGTTAGCCGCACTGGGAGCCATGCCGCCCATTATATCATTATTTGTTTGCATAATTATTGTCATATACCTACTTTAGTAGAAGTAAACACAATCCTGCAAGAGAAATTATTGCCTCTGCATTTCATCCATCCAAAGTGAGCACACACATGCACACACTCGGAGCAGTGAGCTGACACACACACACACATTGGCGGCAGCCGGAGAGCAGTTGGATGGTAGGTGCCTTGCTCAAGGGCACTGCAGCCATGACTGTTCGAAGAAAGAAAGGTGGAGCTCACTACCCCATCACCACATATTTTTCCTGCTGGTTCAGGACTCGAACCAGCATCCTTTAAAGTCGTTTCTCTTACCATTCCCCCCCCCCTTTTTTTTTTTTGGTTAAAAGAACAATGTTTAACAGTTGCTTCACACACTGACGATAATGTTTATGTGCCTATGGGGCATGTGCAATAAAGTAAGTTTCAAAAATTGAACGTGAGTGCGGTTTTCTTGTATGATTTTATACGATATTTTCTTCTCGCACCCAAAGACATTTAAGAATTGGAGTTGAGTGCGCTTCCTTTTGGAATACAAGACATCATCAAGGAAGGCCCATAAAAGAAGTTTGATGTGTGGTGTATGGTGACTGACAGCTAATCATCAGCAATGCCGCTTGATCATCCTCCGAGTTAATAATAAGAATATTACCTATACAACGTACATGTCCTGGCATGCAGGAACATATTCACCGATTGTGTATGGTTAAATTCCTGTCTCAGAGAAATTGTTACCATAATTTTTTTTTTTTTCTGATATGTATTTATTTTTTATTCAAGTTCAATCAATCAACTTTTCTTTTGAACTAATCTCCAGGACCATAGATCTAGCTAACACCAAATTTCGCTAATTGGGCTTCTTCTTTGTTAATGATACAGTCTTGTTAGTTTAAATCAGGTTGAGACTGCAGTCTTGAATAATAACATCCTTCTTCTCTTCCTGTTAAAACATTTCCTATCCCAATGAGGATTTCTCTTTCCTTTTCCTCAAGGTTTCATCATCTACAAAGAAAATGGTGGAAAAAAAATGTATATAAAGTAAAATCCAAGCTTTTTTTGATCTCCTTCCAGGTTCTCTGTCAGTTTGTCAAGGGCAATATAAATAGTGGGATTTATTGCTGTTTCTCAGTGAGAGATTAACAGATGGTGCATGGCATATCAGAGTTATAGTGCGCAATGTCAAGGAGGCAAGTTATTAAAGCTCTTAATGTAAATGACTGTTTAGTACAGGGCAGGTATACAGTGTGCTGCAAGAAATGATCAGAAGAACAAAACAAATCAAACTGTTGGCTACAAATTCATGAATTCAATAACTGAAGCCCTGATCAGGATAAACAGGTTACTGAAAATGAATGAATGAATGAATGAATGAATGAATACCGATGCAGTAACTTGGATGAACAGTAGAGGGCAGTATATATACAATGAAAAACTAATGGGAAAAACGTTATCCCAACACACACACACACACACACACACACACAGTATTTAAACAGATGTAACTATGACTCAACAAAATTCTTCTATATGTCTCATTATTTTCATCTTCATCCTCCTCCTCCTCCTCTTTATCTCCTTAACTCATTTCATTAGCACATGGATATAATGAGCTTATCTCTATTAGCAAATGTGATTTAGGGTGCTCAGCTGTATCTGGATCCAATTTGACCAAAGTTGAAGTTTCTGAACCTTGATGATAATTGCGGTGCACTCGGGAAGGTGGTGGTGGTGGTGGTGGTGGTGTGGGGGGGTGGTTCTTCGGGACAGAAAAAAAAAAAGAAGACTCTCTTCTTGGTATCGCAGTCAGCATTTTTCGATTAGAATGTTAACAACTAATAACTCTGTGTGATTGCATCTGAAGAACTAAAATGATTGCCTTTGCACAGGGTCTGATTGCAGCCCCCAGTCCAACCCCCCAGTTAAAGGCTCGGTGCAGTTCATAGGTAATACACTTCACTTCCATTTATCCATTTCTTGCTCTCGAGCAGTGAGCTACTGAGCCTTTCATCTCACGTTCTCTCCTAAGGTCAACTCCCGCGGAATTATTTAACAAATGAAAGCAGATCAAGAGATCGGATGTTAATATCGGTGCGGTCTCCATGTTTTCGCCGTCCTCTGACAAATTGTGAGCCAACAGCAATGCTATACATCAACACCCAGCTGACAGAATGTCATTGCCGGTTCAGGGGAAGTTTGGAACGGTGGCATACTATGTGTGGCAGGAAATGCTAGATCAGAGCTTCTGTCTGTTTTAGCCCAAGGTCTGTCTGGCCACTAAGCAATGATGGACGGCCTCTGATAGATATACAGCTTTAGCCATTACACTGGGAATCGGCTTTAACTGCATTACCATCCCAGACAGAGCGAAGGCAAGACAGGAAAGTGAAAGAGAGAGAAAATGTGCCTGTACGACAGCTAATCCCCAGCCTCGACGGCCATGTGGAGGATCTCCCTGCAGACAGTGTTCTCCTCGCTCCAGTCCACACAGATGCCAAAGCCATGCCAGTCATTCATGGAGATGTGAGGCACAGCAAGTCTGAGAGCTTAAAGCCAAACTTCCAGATCGTTGCAGTCTGTTTCAGATGTCTGCTTCACCATACGGCCATGAACTCATGAATATTGCTTCTGCCTCAAGTTCTGTTCAGGTCAAAATGAACATGTTATTGTCACAAAAGTCAGAATACAAACTCAAATATTACACCAAGGCAAATTCTATTACTCACTGGGGTGTTTCCCTATCAAACAAAATGGCCCATGCTCCTCCCTCCATAGTTTGCTTCAATCTGATTGGTCGGAAACAGCAACTGTATGATGGATGCTCCATATAATCTAAGCCTAATAAATCCTTATAAATATACTACTAAAAACAATTATTGAAAGAGATTCGAGCATCAGTGCTTTGTAAGTTGGTCAGTTAGCTTTCAGTGACTTTAATGTAAGGGTTTACTCAAAGGGGGATTTTTAGCTACTACAACCCTAATGATAAAAGAAACTACCCTGCAGATTGCACAATGGCACAGCGGTGAGCATGTTCACCTTACAGCATGAAGTACAAGGGTTTTCTGTGTGTAGTTTTCGTGTTCTCCTTGTGCTTGTGTGGCTTTACTCCTGGTACTCTGAGTTCCTCCTACAGTCCAAAAACGCACTGAAGTCTGTCAGTGTTAATGTCACTGACGGGGGGTAGTGAAGTTCCAGTTACCTGCTCTGCCATCCTCACCACCCGCTGCAAGGCCTTCCTGTCCTCTGCAGTAAAGCTACTGAACCACGCTGTAGCCTACAGCATAGGTCAGGAGGCTCTCGATGGCGGAGCAGTTAAAGTTTGTCTGTAGGGGTCAGGGTAGATGGACTTGTCGGAGCGTTCTGAAGAAGTGTATCCTTTGTTGTGTTTTCCTCACCTGGGAAATGTTTGTGGTCCAGGTGAGGTCAGCAGAGATGTGCACTCCAAGAAAACCTCTCTACCGCTTCTCCATCGATGAAGAGGGCAGAGAGTTCAGTTTGTTTAGATCTCCTAAAGTCCAGTATCATCTCATTGGTTTGGGATATGTTTAGTTCCAAATTGTTGCCATCACACTGTCGCCGAAGATGCCGGACCTCCTTCCTGTAGACTGAGTCGTTCTCTGTTATTAAACCCATGACGGTGGTGTCGTCTGCGAATTTGACGATGGTGTTGCTGGAAGATATTATTAATATATCTATATATACACACACATTAGTGCATCTCAGTAAGTTAGAATATCATCCAAAATTTGATTTATTTCAGTAATTCAGTTCAAAAAGTGAAGTCTATATTAAATACTCATTACACTCCGACTGACATATTATAAGTGTTTATTTCTTTAATTTTGATGATTACAACTTACAGCTAATGAAAACCCAAAATCCAGGATCTCAGAAAATTTGAATATTTTGAAAAAGTTCAACACTGGAGACTCATGGTGTTACACTCTAATCAGATAATTAACTCAAAAACACTTGAAAAGGTTTCCTGGGCCTTTAAATGACCTGTCAGTCTGGATCAGTAGACCAACAATCATGGGGAAGACTGTGGACTTGACACCCTGCACACAGAGGGTAAGGACAAAAGGTAATTTCTAAATAAGCTGGCTGTTCACAGAGTGCAGTATTCAGACACATTAATGGAAAGTGGAGTGGATGGAAAAACTGAGGTAGAAAAGGTGTACAAGCGTCAGAGATAAACGCAGCTTTGTGAGGATTGTATAACGAAACCTGATCAACAATTTGGGTGAGATTCACAAGGAGTGGACGGCTGATGGAGTCAGTGCATCAAACCACTCTCGAACCAGAAACACTGTCAGAAGCGTCTTACCCGGGCTAAGGACAAAAAGAACTGGACTGTTGCTCAGTGGTCCAAAGTTCTTTTTTTCAGATGCGAGTATATTTTGCATTTCTTTTGGAAGTCAGGGTCCCACAGTCTGGAGGAAGACACGAGATACACAGAATCCAAGTTGTTTGAGGTCCAGTGTAAAGTTTCCCCGGCCAGTAGTGGTTTGGGGAGTCATGTCATCTGCTGGTGTTGGTCCACTGTGCCTTCTCAGGTCCAAGGTCAGCGCAGCCATCTCCCAGAACGTTTTATGCACTTCATGCCGCCTTCTGCTGACCAGATTTATGGAGATGCTAATTTCATTTTCCAGCAGGACCTGGTACCTGCATACGCTGACAAAAGTAATAATTCCTGGTTTAAGGACCATGGTATCCCTGTGAATGATTGGCCAGCAAACTCACCAGAATTAAACCCCAGAGAGAGTCCATGCGGTATTGTGAAGAGGAAGAAGCGAGACACCAGATCCAACAATGCAGAAGACATAAAAGGCCGCTATCAGAGCAATCTGATCTTCCATAACACATTGGCAGTGCCACAGACGGACTGCATTAATACCATATCTCATTGTAACAGTAATTTATATAAAGGGAGCTCCAATCACATATTGAGTGCTAAACATGTTCATACGTTTAAGTATTCCAACATCTCTGTGTAAAAAATGTTTTTTTTTTCCTTGGTCTTTAGGTATATTCAAATTTTCTAAGAAACTGAATTTTGGGTTTTTGGCAGCTGTAATTTATAACCATCGATATTAAAGAAATAAGCACTTGAAATATATCAGTCTGTGTGTAATGAGTCTATATAATATACAGAGTTTCACGTTTTGAACTGAATTATGAAATAAATCAAATTTTGTAGGATATTCTAATTCATTGAGATGCAGTATATACATATATATATATACAGCCATCCCTCGCTATATCGCGCTTCAGGTTCTGCGGCTTCAGTGCATCGCAGATTTTTTTTAAATATTCATCGAAAAAAAAAAGTAAGCAAAAATATGGAAAGAAAATTCATGAAAATACCACAAGGGGTCTCAACAGATTCAGTGGGAAATTCATCTCGACCAATCAGCTTGTGAGATTTCAGAGGCTGCGTCCCAAACCGAAGTCAGTAGTGACCTTACGGCTTGTCCCTTTACTCTTTCACTATCAAATAGGGAAATAGTTAATGGAAAGGTGGCAAGGTCACTACCGACTCTGGTTTGGGACTGGGGTTGGGACGGCTCAGAAATAACAGCCTTCATGTAGCAGAAAATGTGGAAGTCAAGGCATTTCTTATACTTTATTTACAACTATGTACAATTACACGTATGTATTTTGTTTATATTTTATTTACATCTTATGCATTGTTTTTGAATGTTTAATTGTTATTATGAGCATTTATAGTGTTGAATATGTATTTATTGGTATTATATACGCATGTACATGTATGTATACATCAGTCGGAGGGGAGGGGTAGGACCTACTTCGCGGAAATTCGGTGTTCGCGGGGGGTCTCGACCCCACATTAACTGAGAAAAGTGAGGGTACAAGGCTCATTATTCTGTCTTGGGTACATTGTGGGGGACATTTATTAAAATTTTTAAAACCGTAAAACCAATAAAACTTCTCAATTTAGAAAAATAGAACTCCAAAGAAAACAATAATGCTCATTCAAAGTTAATATTATCCACAGAATAAAATCTAAAGCCACTTTAATTTAATGTCAGGTAATATTGACAGACACATAATGTAACACTGTCACCTGAGGCTAAAACAATTTGCAGAGAGCAAGCCTGTATTTGTTATAATTACATGGCTTTTTAATATTGTAAACTCATGTTAATATTGTTTCCAAACATTCTTCCAATTTATAGTTTTGCGTTGCGATAAATGCCGTCCGTGTAAGACGACAGACTCTGTCCATCAAGATTACGTTATTTTTGAGTGTTTTGAGTTATTTTTGAGTGAAGTCTCTCACTTTGAGATTAAAATCAACATTACTTGTTTTACAAAATGGGCAAATGTTACACTATTATTACAACTTTCATGTTTAATACAAAGTGGCATAATTTAAATACCCTCTGCACAATCCGAATCAATTATATGTTCCAAAAAAAAACCCCATAAATGCCCATTACTTGGCTCACGTAACCAGCCGAACAAACAAACTTCCCTCGTTTGTAAGCCAAGCCCGCATGGTGGAAGGAAGTCGGAAAAGTGTCCACTGAGCACGCCCCGAAGTAATAAATATTCATGAGACTCGGTCTTGGCTTCGTGGTTTTTTCCACTGACGTGTGAACCAATTTAGAACTAAACGTAACATGGAATTGGTTTGACAGACATTTCACCTGTGTTTTATTCATGCTGATAGAGCATCTGTGTTATTATTATTATTATTATTATTATTATTATTATTATTATTATTATTATTATTATCACCAGGAGGATTTATAGCTGATGAAATCAAAAGTATGACTGATGACATATGGCTTCCTTGTGACATCATGATCAGTATCATATCTCACTGTGTTACATTTTTCTGAAACCGCCACTATTTCTTTGTGACCCATTGATTTCACCCTTTACATTTTGTGAAACATCCACATCCCAGGATATCTTCTGTCACTTATGCTATAAGAATTATCCACAGTCTTTCCTTTTCCAGCCTCTGTTTAAACAAATGGCAAAGTTTTCTTGGTTTTGAAGATAATTATATATAAATTGAAGCACTAGGAGAGAGTGAAATCCTCCTCCAAAGAAGCTCATTTCCATCATCATTTCCACAATTCTCCTCTCAAACATGGGGAAACCATTGTTAACTTCATTGATTCTGCATTTATTTATTTATTTATTTTATTATATCCCGCAATAGTAAAGAGGCTTTTAAAATGGCCACACACCACCACTGCAAATAAATTCATCTAAATTAATTCTGATGTTTTACTGTGAAGTTGCTAACAAACAAACAAATCAACAAATCTTGCTGGAGGTGAAAATACAGCTTGTCTTGTTACCAAGAAACATAAAACCCCTCTTCCTGAAGACTTGCCATGTTGGAAAACTCGACATGATGGACCTTATCATACCACCCTGTAAATAATTTTGTTTTGATTATTATTATTATTATTATTACATTTGTCGCATAATTCCAGTTAGATAACATTTTTTTATTTTTAAATTAAAACTCTATTGTAGAAATGTTTCCAAGTATTACATAAACATATCTCTAGCACATTTGGAAACTTCTATTTGAACTGCATCCACATATTTCCCCTGCTAGTTTGGGAATCAAACCACCAGCCTTTCGGTCCCAAAGCTGCATCTCTACCCATTAGGCTACGGCTGCCTCTGTTTTAATAAACGGCAAACAACAATAGGAGTCCTGAATTATTTGCTTTAAGCGAAGAGTATCGGTTTGCTGTGAAATGATCTAATGGACCCTATTTATTTTCGGTCCGGATCTCATGGCCATAATAATCATAAAAGCCCATAAACGTTCACCCTTCTGTTAAGCATTCAAGCTGCAAAATGCTTTTTTCACATCAAGGTTGCTGTTGACATCCCTCATTTTTGTTTGTTCAACCTGGCAACCAAGTGCATTCCAATTAGCTGGTTATGTAATCGGGGCAGGCTCTTCACCTCCTCCTCAGCCCCTTCTTCTATAGGCTGAGCCATCACCATCTGTGAAATATCCTTTTTTTTTTTTCCCTGAACATTAATGCTTGCTTTGTCCGTTTTTGTACTTCTGTTCAAACTAAATATTGATTTGTGGTTCCTTATTCCCTTATTGATTGAACGCTATAGTATATCTGACCTTGAGCTAGCTTAAAGGAAAAGAAGAGTACCATTATGTATGAATAAGCTATTATGCAATTAGCGTGCAGAATGTGTTTGTAAACACTGTTATCCACAGAGAAAGTGGCTTTTACACACTGTGCACCGTTCACATAGAACAGAGCACAGAGCTTATCAGGAGAAAAATAACTATTTACTTAATGACACGGGAGGGAGTGGAGAGGACGTGAGCCATGGAGAATGAATCTTCCACAGTGGAATGAGGGGCACAGTGTACCAACAGAAAACATTAAAATGGATTTGAAAAGACAACCTGCATACAGCACACAGCGGAGGAAACCAATATCTCCTGTCTGCTCATATCGCTAAAGGATTCAAGCCTTAAATTTAATCTAATATTGTGCACAAGGACCAAAGAGCATTACTGCAAACGTTATATTATACCTATGAACATCAAATATATTTGATAATTACTGGGCTTTCATTTTCTACATTCGGTGCTTTTGGGTATTGGGTCGGATTTCAAATCCAAACAACACAGAGGCAAAATTAAAGACATTGGTTTTATAGTAAGGTCATGGCATACACAGTTAAAATAACTTTCTGATGTGATGCATGAGGCTGTCATTTTCCCATTTTCTTTTTGTCCACGTTTTTGAAAAGGAGTTAAATGGAGTGCTTAATACCTTCCAGTCCAGCAATCATGTGTAGCATACAGTATTTTGTGTTGTTCCCAGGGGTGTGTGGTCTCTCAAAGATTGGCTGCGGATACTGAATCCCACAGGAAGTGGCGTAAGATATATAACAGGGGTCACTTGATATCTGAGTCAGTCTAAAACATATATAACATTGTGCAAACATACAACAAGTACCATATTTTCCAGACGAAAAGTCAGTTTTTTTTTTCATAGTTTGGCCAGGGGTGCGACTTATACTCCAGTGCGACTTATGTTAAATTTTTATTTATTTATTAATTTATTTATTTTTTATTTTTTTATTTTTTTTTACCAGCCAGCCGGACTAGTTACCTAACAACGTTACTAGTCAATCAGAAAATCAACTAGTCAAAGTGTGTCTGATCTCAGTGAGTTCAACCCTTGGTAAAAATGACACAGAAGATTA
>JAQNCB010000007.1:24448148-24460346 GCA_030068295.1 Euristhmus nudiceps | reverse complement strand
TATATATAGGATATCTGTGTGTATACATAACTACATGTACACATGCAGGTATAGGTATATATGTGTATACAGGTATATGCACATGTATAGCCTAGTGTAGTCCCTGAGTCATTTTGTGTACTTTCTTTTATAATTGCCGCTAAACAGATTTTCATTGTTCATGCAATGGTGCCAATAAAGATCTCCTATCTTTAAGCATGAACAAAGGACAGGCTGGTCATCTATTCATTGAAACCCTGGACCCATGAATACTATTAGCAAAATTTCATATTCTATAGCTTACATCTATTTTTTGATTACATTCCTTTCATCACCTTGGGCTCAGGATGCCCACCGGGTATGTCTAAGAGCCCTGCTGCCTCTGCGACTTTCTGACTCCTTCTCAGCATCACCACATGTCCATCTGAGGTTAGCAAGACAGCACCGACACCAAGAGGCTGCGCCAGCATAACCTGCGGATCTCCAACCTCCACCTGTCCACGCTGCTGCAGGTTAACAGCCTTGTCTGACCAATTGGTTCCCAGGAAATCTTTATAACACGTCAAACCCAGCCGTAATCTGAGGATCACTCCATTCGCTTCAGAGGGTTTCACATCTTTCTGGGGCTCCCCTGCAGCTTCTCTACAGCAGTTGCTCTTTTCGTTTTCAGCATTAACGGATGAGGTAGGTACCTCTGTCTGACAGGGACGCTCTCCTTGACCACAGTGTAAGGAATTATGACCAGAGGTTGAATGGCTTCCAAGTTGTTGATCACCCACAGCTGTTCTGGCGTTGGCGCAGAGGTTTGTTGATGTCTGAAGAAGTGATGAGAATAGTTCTGCCGAGTGCAGTCGGAATTTTGCCCCATTGAAAAGCCAAGGTTCTTTGGTTACCCTCTCCTTCCACACCTTCTCTATATGCTTCTCAATCTCAGGGACACTTCGACGGTTGAATCTAAACAGATTGTACAAAAGAAATGTTACATGAACACACCACATCCTTGATGTTTTTTTACTATTGAACAGAGATGTAAGGTCTGTACCTGCTTGATATCTCTACTTCTACTTGCTGTTCTTGAAAACCCTGTGCTGAAGCACAGTGAAGCATTAAAGACACATCAGAGTCCATTTCCCTGTGTTTTATAACTTATCAGGATTCTTCAGAAAAATAAACTCATAAAGCACAACCATGGATGGAGCTAGCAGGCTAGTTAATGCTACTAAACATGTTCAGTGTTTACACGGTGATACAAAACGTCTTTCCTTTAGCTGACAAAACAAACAATGGTATAAGCTAAAACTGTAAGGTAATATTACAAGGATATAAACTTCACCAGTTGACCAACACGCTAACAACTTTCTCTATTCACAACACTTCCGGATATGACACTTAAAAACTCGAGTACTACAAAGTAAAGATTTATTCCGTATTTATATTTTCGTCTTTGCTAATTAATAATACTTTCATTATTTTTTAATATATACAGCTCACTCTTCAAAATACAAACTAACTAAATAAATATAAATAAATATATATAAAAATTAAACTCTATCACACTTTTATTCTATTAACGAAAGCCGGAAATGACGTACGATGTGAGCGCGTCCCCTGACTTTTACTTTAAAATATGACCGCGAAGGCTGTGACATCAGCAAAAAAATAATAATACAAACAGATTACTATTTTACTTCTTCCATTATTGACATATAATATCACGGTATTTATATATATATATATATATATATATATATCTGTTTTTGTTCTAAATATGTAGAGCCATGATTTTCAAAGTGGGGTCAGAATTTTTTTATATTAATTATAAAAATGCATTTCAATTAAACCTCAAAGATATGACAGTGATAACAGTGGGTTGTGATTTACAATATTGTGAAATATAGGGTCGTTGTTTTTGCTGGTGGTGGGGAGTTGTTTGTTTTTTACATGGTTTGAAATCACATCCCATTATTTTACATTTATTATGTCTAAACACAATTTCATTTAATTAATGTGTAAAAGACTTACAGATACAAAGATTTCAGATAAAAACTTTACCCACTTCACACATCCCATGATAAAAACAGCAATAATAGCACTGCTGTTAATAATAAGGTGAAGGAGAACAACAGCAACAATCAATTAATGCGTCCCACATAAACAGTATTCCATATAATGTCCATTTACTTTATTATTATTCATTCACTTTTTCTGAACCACTTAATCGTAATTCGGGTCACAGGGTGGCTGGCGCACATCTCAGCCGACTCTGGGCGAGGGCAGGGTACACCCAGGACAGCCCACCAGGCCGTCACAGGCCCAACACACACACACCGAATGGAGAATTGGAACAGCCAATTAGCCTACTGTTCATGTTTTTGGACAGTGGGAGGAAACCCATGCAAGCACGGTGAGACTACTACTACTACCACCACCACCACCACCACCACCACTACTACTACTACTACTACTACTACCACCACCACTACTACTACTGCTACTACTACCACTACCACTACCATCATCATCATCATCATTTTAAAGAAGTAGGGCAGCGTGGTGGTGTCGTGATTAATACATCCGACTCACATCAAGAAGGTGCCAGGTTTGGGTCTTTCTATGTGGAGTTTGCATGTTCGCCCTTAGATGGTCTGCCGAGCTGTTCAATGTGTACCCTGCCTTCACTCAGTGTTGGCTGAGATAGGTTCCAGCCTCCGTGTGATCCTAGTAGGATTAAAGGGTTCAGCAAATGAGTGAAACAGTGAGTTTTCATGTTCTTCCTGTGGTTGCTTGGGGTTTTTGCGGGTAACATGCACATGAGGCGAATTGGTTGTTCCAAATTGCCCCTAGGTGTGTTTGTGTGTGTGTGTGTTTTGGCCTTGCTGTGGTCTGACAAGCTGTGCATACTCCCCTGACTTTAAGATTAGGAAAATGAGTGAGTGAGAATAAAGAAGATCTGTAAGTGAAACATTAATCACAATTTATATAAAGTTGGTTTTATGAAAATCTGATAAAATGCATGACATAACTAATATCATTTTTCACATTAAAAATAATCATATCTCCATTTTAATAGTTTTGTCAAATAAATCCCTATCAAGATGAGCGGTGATGTTTTAGCTTTCAAACAAACTCTTAAAGATGTCCCTAATCGAGTGGCTGAAAACCAGGGCCTCGAAATTAGGGGCTCTTATTTTGAAAAGCAAACCCGGAAGTTGTGTTGACGACCCGCTTTTCACGTGGGCTCAGTGAAAGTATACACTGTAGCATATGTGTATATTATAGAGCGTTTTATATGATCATGGACACCGTTCTGTCTTGTTTGAAGGCTCAGGTAGATGAGGTGGTGTTACCTGGAGATGTTTTCCAGTTTGATGTGTCCTCTGTAGAGGAGGACATCAGCGTTAAAGCTGAAAAGATCATCTGCGGACCGGGACTGCGCCGAAACGGAGATGAGATCCTGGTGTGCAAAAGCGGCATCCTGCGCCATAAACAGCCCAATCTGTACTGGATAGACTCCCGGCAGAAACGCGTAAGGAACTTCAAGATACTCAGTAATGATACCAGGGGTTAAATTGGGTTCGAGTAGAAAACTAACCACACAGGCTTCATTTTACTGCACATGAAACCAGCCAACCAAGATGTTTTCACGGATGAAGACGTTTTTTTTTCCCTTAGTTTGGGACTGGGGTACCAAAGTAATGTATCTTACAGGTAATGGAGGTCAGTGCTACCCAAAATTAAAACATCAACACCATTAAAGGAGCAGTATGTAACTTTACTGCTGGTGAACTACCCGTCTCTCATTCACTCATTTGCTGAACTGGATCTATTACTGTTGCGTAGATGCTGGTGCCTATCTCAGCCGCCATTGGGTGAAGCTGTAGTACACCCTGAACAGTCCGCCAGGCGATTGCAGGGTGACACATAACCATTCACACCCACTCACACCAAGAGCAAGGATTGAGCCTATACATGTATATGTTCTACTGTACATATAATATTATAAATAAATAACCCACACTGTGTGGAAGGGAGCATATAAAGGGGGGGGGGGATATCTACCATATATTTAATATATATCCCTCACTTTTCACGGTTAATGGGAGGTCGAGAGCCTACATGAACACCAAATTTCCATGAAGTAGGATTGAACCCCCTGACTGATGTATCCGTACATGTATATGTGTATATAATATCAGTAAATACATATTCAATGCTATAAATGCTCATAATAACAATTAAACATTAAAAAACAATGCATAAGATGTAAATAAAATATAAATGTTAAGTAATAAGATGTAAATTAAATATAAATAATATAAAATACATTCGTGGAATTGTACATAGATGTAAATAAAGTGTAAGAAATGTGTTTTTAGCCGAGTCCCAAACCGGAGTCGGTAGTGAACTTGCGACCTTCCCTTAACCTTTTCCCTATTTAATAGTGAAAAATTTAAGGGAAAGGCAGCAAGTTCACTACCGTCTCTGGTTTGGGACTCAGCCCTAAAATCTCGGAAGCTGATTGGTCAAGATGAATTTCCCAGCAGAAGAAGAGGCTGGGCGTGCATGTCTTTGGATTTGCTTGAGCCAAAAATTCTTCTGGGCAGCCATTTTTGCCAGCCGTCTCAATTCTTTTCTTTGTGCACTGAGGAGGAAGAGCCACACACCAACACGTAAATACTCTGCCCCTTGCATGATATCAGCCTCTTTTACACGGCAGATCCAGTTGTGCTGCCATCATCAGAAGCAAACGTCACTCTGCCTGACACTTCAGATTTGTCTTGAAGCATATTTCCTTGACTCTCTGCTCCTGACATCATATCCTCGCATCTTTCCGTGTTCCCTTGGTGGAAGAGACAAAGACACGATGATCAGGCACGATTGAGGGGAAACAAGGATGCAGTTTAACAATTGCTCCACACTGATTCGGTTCCAAAGGGTCTGGTTTCATGCTAATACCATAGTAAAGCCCTTCATGCTCACCATCAGATAACCCGGGCTAGCCAAGCTGACTCTGAGTTATGTGTGTCGTATAGCTGAACATCATACTGACTGAGTTTGCATCCCCAGTGCTTCGCATTAATATGACCTTGAACATTCTATTTTTAGGTCTTGCAGAAAAACCTGTTTTGATCTGTGCTAGCAGTGTCTCGGTGTGAAGTGAGAGTGGCACACTCATCTCTCTCAGGAATAATGAAAGTACAGCACACGTCAAAGATCTAACAAAAAAACAATAAGACCGCCAGGAAAAAAGGTTCAGTTTAAACACCTTTAATGCTTCAGACTTGATTTTCTCTAAGGCCTGTGTGACAACGACAATACCAACATTATTATTTACAGTCATCCCTCGCTATAACGCGATTCAGGTTCTGTGGATTCAGTGCATCGCAATTTTTTTTTTTTTTTTTAAATATTCATCGAAAAATTTTTAAAAATAGGGAAAAGTTCAGGAAAATGCCGCAAGGGATCGCTACTGACCCGGATTCGGATCCGAGCCTCTTCTTCTTCTGCTGGGAAATTCGTCTCGACCAATCAGCTTGCGAGATTTCAGGTTTTTTTTTTAACAGCCAGCCAGACTAGTTACCTAACAAAGTTTCTAGAAAAATCCAAAAATCAACTGGCCAATATATTTTCAACTCACCAAACCGGGCGAGCTGGTAACAGAACTAACTCGCCAAATATGAAATTAAGTCGCATTTGGCAACCGCAAATTTCGAGCCTTGGTGTATATTTTATTTACATCTTATGCATTGTTTTTGAATGTTTAATTGTTATTATAAGCATTTATAGGGTTGAATATGTATTTATTAATATTATATACACACACAGATGTACGTATGCGTCAGTCAGGGGGGTCGATCCTACTTCGCGGAAATTCGGTGTTCATGTAGGGTCTCGATCCCACATTAACCGTGAAAAGTGAGGGCTCCCTGTATATTAAATGTATGGTACATTTTTTTCCCCCTTTATATGCGCCCTTCAACACAGCGTGGGTTATTTATAATTTTATATGTACAGTTGTAAGGTGTTTGGAATTATGCCTTTAGGTATAAACTTAAGTCCTTTAACGGGCAACCTTGACCTGTCTGGCTGCGTTGTCTATCTCTGGATAGTACGGTTTATTTTGAATGATTTCTCTTTAGTATGTTCCAGTTAAAGGCGAGAGCGTGATTGGTATAGTGACGGCGAAGGCAGGAGACGTCTTTAAAGTGGATGTGGGAGGCAGTGAGCAGGCCTCATTGTCCTACTTAGCCTTTGAAGGGGCGACTAAAAGGAACAGACCCAACGTGCAGGTACAATTCTATCACAACCAGTTGATATTGAATGATACTGTGTTTTCAGAGGACTTGCATTGAAATGAAATGGGATCGTTTTTATTCTCATTATTATTATTATTATTTGTTATTTTGATTGAATTATTTTATCTTACCACTGTACAGGTAGGGGATCTGGTATACACCCAGTTTATTATCGCAAACAAAGACATGGAGCCAGAGCTGGTGTGTATAGACAGCTGTGGCCGGTCGAATGGGATGGGAGTGTTCGGAGCAGATGGGCTTCTCTTCAAGGTGTCTTTGGGATTAGTGCGCAGGTATGGAGAAATCCTCTGATAACACCATGTTGAATATTAATCCAGCGAGTCCATAAGGCTGAGAGCAGAAGTGAAAATATTCCCGTTTGCCAAACATTTATAATTTAACACAAAGGATGCTATTAGAAGTGATATTATCACCAGCAACATGAGAGAAAGAGGTTATACTCCATACTGAATACTCGTAAAATCACCTCAAAGTTCTGTAAAAGCGCAGTAGTACTGAACATTTAACCCAAATAATACATTTATATTGTACCTGTACAGTAAATACATGTAATGCATAATATAGTAATTCATTTAACTGGCGCCTGAAAGGCTCCACAGTGTCCGTGCTCTACGTGCTAGCGGTGTGGAGATAATGTCCGCGCACAGAGATGCCTACCAGTACGGATTCTCCGTATTTTGTACAGGAAGTTGTTGTAAATACGGTGTTACAGGGTGCAATTTTATACGGAAAAATAATAAGAGCGCACTCTCTCCCTCTGTCTGTTTCGAGTGAGCGCTTTCCCTGTCATATGAGCCATATGATGGTGTTGCCATCCTACCTCTAGATTTTAAGTATGATGTAAAATAAATGTCAATACTATTGCTTACAAATACATTTGTTGCTAATTCATGTGTGTGGAAGAAGTGTTACTGAAAATTTTTCAAAAATACTGAAAAAAGTCATGAAGAATACTGAAAATCTATATCTGAGGTAGGCATCTCTGATTCCACAAGTCTTAACAGTTTAAACGCTCTCACATGTTTCATGACAGTAAATAGTATCTGAGTCTTGATTTTTAATCTTGACTTGAAAACTGTTTTTTTTTTAATCATACTTGCATGGCATTTTTTCTGTTTATTTGAGTTGAGGGTGTGATGGAGACGAACGTATGATGAAACGCACATTTCCACCCAAGTTAACTTTTTATTGATTTTTAATTAATATTTGTGTTTATGTAGGAACTTGTGTATGTCCTTCAAGGTTCATTTTGTGTTTGCTGAGTTTATACATGAGACTGATGAAACTGTATAGAGGTACATTGATACCTACATGGTTACTGAATCAAACATTGAAATTACTGAATACAGTGATTCCTCGCTATATTGTGCTTCAAGTTCTGCGGCTTCAGTGCATCGCAGATTTTTTTTAAAATAGTCATCAAAAAAATAATATAATATATACATAGGAAAAGTTCAGCAAAATGCCACGAGGGGTTGCTACTGACTCGGATTCGGATCCCAGCCTCTTCTCATGCTGAAAAATTCGTTTCGACCAATCAGATTGCGAGATTTCAGAGGCAGTGTTCCAAACCGAGTCGGTAGTGAACTTGCGGTCTTTAACTATTAAATAGGGAAACCGTTAAGGGGAAGGGAGCAAACTCACTACTGCCCCCCGGTTTGGGACAGCTCTGAAATAACAGCCTTCGAGACAGAAAAGGCTGAAGTCAAGGCATTTCTTGTACTTTAATTACATCTATGTACAATTATACATATGTATTTTATATTATTTATATTTTATTAATATTTTATTTAAATCTCATACCTTGTTGATGAATGTTTAATTGTTATTATAAGCATTTATAGCATTGAATATGTATTTATTGATATTATATACACATATACATGTACGTACACATCAGTCAGGGGGGGTCGATCCTACGTCGCGGAAATTCGGTCTTTGCCCATTAACTGCGAAAAGTGAGGGATCCCTGTACTGTACTTTAAGATGAATAACTGAAGAATACTTTCAGTACTAATGGATGCAGTAGTATAGGGTGAATAAATAATTCATACTTTTATTCAGGTTAATAGTTCTGTTCTCTCTCTAAAAAAAAATAGGCAGCTGTAAAGAAAGTCCTGATAGTACTGCTTTTTTTTTTTGTAAGCTTAAATGGTTTATAATGGTCCAGTTCATTCTGTCTGTTGCTTTGTCTCTTTGATTTTTTTTGTCTGAATGACAGGATTTAAATATGAAGTGGAAAACCAAAATTCTAATATAAACAAGATTAATGCCTGTACTTTTTTTTTTTAACTCTAATATTGAGCCAGTTCAGTTGTTTCCATGGCAAACCTTTTAAACTGTACGCTAACCGATGCACTCTCTCAGTTTTCTCTTTGCTCTCCTTTCCCCGCAGGCTCCTCTCACCACAGAATGAGATAGTGAAAGATCTTGAGAAGATCTTCCCCTTCGAGATGGTGGTGGGGTTGAATGGCAGGGTGTGGGTAAAGGCTAAAAGTATTCAGCAGACGCTGATCGTTGCTAATCTTCTGGAGAGCTGTGAGAACATGACGGCGCAGCAGAGACAGGCTCTGTTCAAGAGAGTGGCACAGGGTGCCCTCTAGTGCACGCACTGAGTTCTGATTCCCAGGAACCAAGCATGGACCAATCGTGGTGCACAGGACAGCACGTGTCTCAGGACTGTTCAGAAACTTGAATTTGAAGTTTTGGAAAAAGTGTAACAATGGTTGAACAGTACGGAGACTTTGTGCAGTTTACAACTAGGACTTTGGGTGGATGTTTTGGATGCATACCATCATTACTTTTGAATTAACAGATGTTTTATTGTACTGGTGCCTTAATTCAATATTTTTTGTAGTTATTTAAATAAAAAAATATGTAATAAAGGTACGCCTAAAGTCATCCTATTCTGATGAGCTTGGATAAGATAACAGCCTTTGGAAATTCATAACTTTTCACATGACTCAGTTTCCATTAAGTTACAAAAGTTAAAGGGTCCATGCTTTTATTGTACTTTTGTTTCTAATTCACAAAAGCAATTATCAGAAAAATAAGCAGAACATGATTTCAAAACAATTACTATCAGGGCACTCATGAAGTGCAAGGTACCGCCGCCACACCGCATAGAATATGTTGCAAGTCGGACCTATGGACTTTGGTTTCAGTTACCCATGTGATCATCTTATGATATGTTCTGAAGTACATGGATGTGACCAAATTCGCTAAAAAAATCTTGTTTGAAGAATTTTGAGGGCAGGGTTTGACCTTCACGGTCAAAGGCAATTGTCTCATTGATAAGTCTAGGAATGGTTTCCTATTAGTCTTCCACAATATCAACATGTCTCTCTGGACAATCACTGTATTTCCAGAAGTTCTTTTGACCTTGGTATGACCTTCTTCTTTGAAATTGACATTTCGAAATGAGTCAATCTCTGGGACTCGGGTAGGGTAGCGTCTCCACCAAGTTTGGTGAAAAACTGGTATGCTTGCACATTGATGATTCAGGCAAGTCACAAACTTTGGATGCTAGCAAACACGATGTAGCTAACAAAAAAAAAAAAAGACAGGTTTCTTGGCCATTCTTACACGTGAGTGTGAGTCTGTGTTTACGGTGTTATCACCTGACTGACAAGCAACTGGATGTCAAAGCACGCTTAAACAGTGACCTGTATCGCTAATTGCATGGAACTCTGTTAGCCTTTGTTGACTCTGGGGCCAAGGTTCTGTCAATGCTTAACTCTAACCTAGGTGGCACGGTGGCGTGGTGGCTAGCATGTACACCTCACAGCAAGAAGGTCCTGAGTTTGAGTGTCAGACTCGGTATGGAGTTTACATGTTTTCACCCTCTTTGTGTGGGTTTCTTCTGTGCGCACTGGTTTCCTTCCACATTCCAACGTCAAGCATGTTCGGCTAATTGGCTATTTCAAATAGCCCCTGGGTAGGATGGCTTGAAACCTGTGTGTCTTAAGTAGATAATCCACTTTTGTAACATTCTCATAAGAAACTGAAGTAAACATCACAGATTTATCACTTTGTAAATTTCCATGTGGTGACCAATTGATTCGTCGATGGAAGAACAACTCTTTTTGTGCAAGCTAAGACATGGTTTACAGCTCGATGTAGACTCATGAATATCCTTGTTTCCGGGTAAAAATTCCAGCCAACAAAACAGAAGAACACTGGATGAATACATATCGGGGATTATACTACTGATAACAAACCACAGAGCAGATAATGACCAAGGACAGGCTTTCTTTTTGGAAGGTAAATTAAGGTCATGGAGGACAGAGAGCAGGTTAACATGCCATGATGTTTCTAAGATAAAGGATATGGAGATGCGCCGTCAGAATTCAGGAGTGTCTTAGCTGTATATGTTCGTACCGGGAAAAAGTGTGCATAAAGTTACTATAGCAGATCGTATTAGCTCCTGCTGCTATAGTGTCCTACCTATAATAATATAGGGTCTACATTTTACTACTTAAGCATCATAACAATCCTACTATCACATTATTTTTTAATAAAACATATTCTAATTCTTCTCTTCAAAAGTTTTCCGAGCGTTTCAATTTATCTTTAGTTCTTTAAAGTGACCGACAGACCTAGAAAATAGGGTCTAAGGTCAAAAGTATCAGAATGCAGAGGTACATTATCTTTACTGCCCATTATCACCTCATCCAAAGCAGCTCTTTACTGCTTCCGCATGGTTAATGTTTGATGTGTTACCAAACCTCGAACTAAGCCTTTCTGTTTTGTTCCTGTAAACAGCGGTGTGGAAAAAGAAAGCAGGTACAACGGGCAGTGCGAAGGTGCACACACGGGCAAGAAACCTTTGATGCAGATGAATCAAGTGCTCATTATCAGCAATGCTCAGCTCTGATATACAGTAGGTGAGATGTGCGTTACTCAGGTGATCGCAAGTACCGTATCAGGGTAGTATGATTGAGTATTATTTTCTGTTTTCCTTAAAAAAAGATTCAACTAGAAAAGCACTCGGAGAGGGCAGACCTCTACCAGGCCATAGGGTCAACTAAACTCTTTTCTTTATTTTGAAATATAAGCAATGTTGATGTCCAGAGAATTTTTGCTAATGATTCCAAGTAATTTCTGATGAGTTAGAAGCATTTTTGTCAAAACCGGCCCCATCTCTCCATAGTCAAGAATCCTTCAAAAAAATACTGGATCCAGACGGTGATCCGGATCACCTCCAAAATCTAACCGATCGTTACTTTTGCTCTTCCGGACATTCTGTAAAATTTTCATGAAAATCCGTCCATAACTTTTTGAGTTATGCTGTTAACAGACAAACAAACTCCTATCTCTCAATGGTTAAGAATCGTTCAAAAAAATTCCTGGATCCAGAAGGTGATCCGGATCACCTCCAAAATCTAACCGATCGTTACTTTTGCTCTTCCGGACATTCTGTAAAATTTCATGAAAATCCGTCCACAACTTTTTAAGTTATGCTGTTAATAGACAAACAAAAAGTGTGGCAATTAAATTAATTATTAATTCCTTAATGTTAATAAGGATACACTGTTTTATAGATACTATTTATAGTCACGCGGGGGGTGCAAAATTTTTTCTTCTTCCTGGGGGGGCGTCACAGAAAATAATTGAGAAGCTCTACCCTAGACAAATGCAAACCGAGTAAAAAAATTAGTCAGAAAAAATGTGGAGGAAAAATGTCATCTGTAAAACTCTTCCTGTTTTGGGGGTTGTCTCATTGTTGTCCCTATAGTGTACTATTACTTCTCTTTCGGTTTCTCCCCTCAGGGGTCCCCACAGCGAATCATCTGTTTCCATACATCCCTGTCCTCCGCATCCTCTTGTCTAACACCAACTAACTTCATGTCCTCTCTCAGTGCATCCATGTACCTTCTCTTTGGTTCCTCGATGCCTCTTG
>JAQNCB010000007.1:24267752-24277977 GCA_030068295.1 Euristhmus nudiceps | reverse complement strand
GTGGCTATATTCCGAAATAATATTGCAATTTTATGAGGTTATTATTGATGCTTTTTTGTGTGTCGCAGCTGTAGCTGTAGTAAACTTTTTATAGCCATGAAATAGTTATTGAGGGTTGGATTGATACATTACGATTATGTTACAATTAAATCGATTAGTCTACGATTAAAAACCTTAAACAAGCACACCGCGCATAAATGCGTTCAAGTACCATGTAAACAAACCAGCTCTATAGGTGCCCTGACACTTGCATGATTTTTATCACGACTCGCTCAGGTCTGGCAGGTCGTGAAGAAAAATCATGCAAGTGTCAGGTGGCCTTGGTGTGTGTGTGTGGAGTGTCAGTGTCAGGTGTGTGTGTGTGTGGAACGGTCTCGACGTCACAGAAGCGAGGCATCATGGGAAAATGTGCCAGCATACACGGTCTGAATTTTTTTGCTGTATTTTCACTAATATAGTAATTACAAAATACATATACATTTTTCCTAAGTTGAAACGTGAGGTAAAAGTCCCGAGGAAACATTCATTCAGTTTTTGAATTAGGGTTATGTTTTGCTTTAAGTTCAGATCTGAAGCAAATAAATAAATAAATCTGCCATGTGGCAAGGTTAACACTGGGTTTTCTTTCATAACCTTTCACGAGCTGATTTTTGTGTTTATTTGCTTCACCTGTCTTGTTACTTCAATTGTCCTTTTAACAAGTTCATGTTCCGTGCTTCGCTTCATGATTTGGCGTAGTTTTGCTCGGCAAAATTCTGTCTACCTGCCTAAATTAGATCATGTAATCCAGGGGTGCTCAATCCTGCTCCTGGAGAGCTACCTTCCTGAATATGTTCGCTCCAACCCTAATCATGCCCACCTGACCATCCAGTCATCTATTCAAGGCTTCAGACTTTGAAATGAAGACTCATTTCAAGCATTTCACTATAACCAGTCTGATTTGAAAACATCTTCACCTGAGGGCTCCGTGTTGGTGGTAATTTTATCCTTCTCTGTATTAATGACCGTCGAGCTCCTCATGAGTGCAGGAAAGAAAGGAGCGATGATAGAGGCATCAAAGCGCGTGATGGAGACACTGGAAGGAAAGACTGCCTGCTCCAGAGCCTCACTCTCCATCGCCAGCCAGAACTCCTCCACCTGGACCTCGTCTGAGGCCTGGAACTCTGGCCATGTAAACTTTAGCAAAAGGAGAGAAATTCAGGTCATCTTGCGGCTTAGCCAACTTATTTTTTCTTCACCCCCATGACTATGATGGTTGTTTTTACCTCCACATTTTTGAGCTCCAGGACGCTGCTCATACTGCTTTGTGCGATTTCCAGTTTAGGAGTGATGCCACAGATTCCACAGATCATATCGTTGAAATCACGTACTGTCAGGCACTCAAATGCCCAGTAACCGCTGCACAACAACTCCTGCACACGTGTCTGCTCATCTGGACTCAACACACAACCTGAAGAGAGGGATTACAGGGGTTAAAAACAAAAAAAAAACCAAAAGAGGGATCAGGGGAGGAATTGAGGAAGCCATCAAGAGAGGAAAGGAGAGGACACAATCAGGAAAGCAAATAAAGAAAAGTAGCAAGGATGTCTGTGAAGATTCTCAGCCAGCCAGGTTATAGTATCCAAGGCGTGCGGTTACAAAAATGGCTTCTTTCATTCCACGTTCAAACCACCAGCCTTGAGGACAAAAATGTCCAGATCTTGGCCAGGGAAGACCGGTGGTTTAAATGTGGAGTGAAAGAAACCATTTTTGTGAACGGGGAACGACCCTATCTGAATAGAGGGGGAGGCGTAAGATACTATCCTTAACCCATTTACCACTCGGTGCTGGAATCTTTACCCAGCTAAACTGCAGCAAAATTCCTGGGCCACTCACCCCTCCACCCCTCTCTGTTCCCATCCAGTTTGAAACTGCCAACAACCTCCCTCTCACACCTCTGCTTTGTTCAGAGATATCGATCCTAACGTCTCTGTAACGACCCTAGCCTAGGTGAAACTAACATCGCTTAGGAAGGGTGAGTCCTGAACAACAGAGTATAAATTCTGGTTGCCTGCATGATTTTTAAAACTGAAGAAGTTCTCTGGATAGGTCATGAAACGTCTTCAACCAAATTTCCAGTCTAGTTGACAGAAGGAAACCACACGCCTTGAAAGCAGTAAGGAGAAAAAATCCAAAGAGAAGAGGTTTAAATTTTAATACAGATAATAACTGGATTGTCTCTGTATTTAATTCCGATTTCTGATGCTTAAAGTGACAATAATACCAATACTTTACATTTCATCAGTTCTGAGAAATTTGTAGCCGATTTAACATCAACATTGGTGAGAAAATGGTAATATTATATAAACCTGTACTGCATAACAAATAAAGCACACTGACCTGATGGACTCTGTGTGTTGTAGATTAGTTCAAGTGCTGCTAGTAAAGGATCCTGACCCTGTTTGATCCAAGTCCGGATTTTAAAGAACAAGTCCAAACTCACCAGCAACTGGTTCCCCACATTGAACAAACCTGAGACACACACACACACAAACACTCCAATCATCCGACTGACATGCGATCTGTTTGTGGCTACAAAAATACAACATATGTTTTACTTTTGACATTTGCATGCGAGTTGAAATAAATGAATCGTATTTCGTTTAATACGTGGGGCAGCTGTGGCCTAATGATTCGAGAAGCGGCTTTGGGACTGAAAGGTCGCTGGTTCAATTCCTATGGCCGAAGTGCCATTGAGCAAGGCACCAAATCCTTAACTGCGCTCCTGCAATGTGTAGCAGAAGTGTGTGCTCACTGTTCATATATATGTGTGTGTGTGTGTGTGTGTGTGTGTGTGTGTGTGCTCACATTGGATGGGTTAAATTCAGAAGTCAGAAATTTCCCTTGCGGAATTAATAAGGATAAAATAACAAAGATATTTCTTGTCATTCAAGCAGTGTGTTCTTCCCCAAGGTCTGTGTGTGTGTGTGTGTGTGTGTGTGTGTGTGTGTGTACCTGGGTAGAGGTTTGTAAAGCTGTGTATAGCCAGGCACTGAGAGTTCAAACACACCGCCAGCTGCAGAGACACCGGCTGAAGTACAGACTCCGTCACTAACCAACACTGTCGCTGCCCTGCGGCAGAACAACTACACACACACACACACACACACACACACACACACACACACATACAGAGTTTCATTTAATTTAAGTGCTATTTGATTTTTTTGTAAAAGTCACTGGTACAGTGCTGCGCTCCCATACACTCACCTCTCTCCTCCTCTATAGAGTGGATAGTGACACAGACTGCAGTGAGTGGCTGTCGAGTCGTAGTACGTAGGCCATCCACCAGGTGGGGAAACATCGTGCTCCTCTGTCCCTCCATGCTTTTCTCCATCCTTCTCACTGTCCCCTTCATCTCTTCTCCGGTGTGCTTGGTTGAGGCTGTGGATGTGCGTGAGGACTTCCTGGAGCTCGGCCTCGTTCTCGGGGAACTGTAAGCTGTGTTTGAGCAGCGTCACTGTGGACTGACGCTGGAGCTCCCTCTGGCCAGGGGTCAAAGGTTGTGACAGGTCCAACAGAAGTGTGGATACATCTGCTGGCTCAGGAGATGACTGTATGAAAGCGAACACACCGATCAATAAAGTTAATTAAGCAGATTTACATATTAATCGCTTCAACAAAGAGTGACATTATTGTAATTACAATCGCTCTTGTGGCTACTGCACCAATAATAATAATAATAATAATAATAATAATAATAAATATTATTATTATAATGGGGCGGCACGGTGGCGCAGCGGTTAGCATGTCCACCTGACAGCAAGAAGGCCTGAGTTCGATTCCCCGAGTCGGGCGTTTCTGTGTGGCGTTTGCATATTCTCGCCATGCTTACGTGGGTTTCCTCTGGGTACTCCGGTTTCCTCCCACAGTCTAAAAACATGCACAGTAGGCTTAGTGGCTGTTCCAAATTGCCCCTAGGTGTGAGAGTGAGCATGAATGGATACATGTGTGTGTTGGACCTGCAGTGACCTGGCAAACTGTTCAGGGTGTACCCTGCCTTCACCCAGAGTCAGCTGAGATAGGCACCAGCCTTCCCGTGACCCTAATTAGGATTAAGCGGTTCAGAAAATGAATGAATGAACAAACAGACAACTTAAGTTGTATTTATAACAGTATAGCTGTTGATTATACCTCATGGCTAATTATAATATTTTATCCTTTTTTAAATCAAAATGAACCTCTTCAGGGTGATCCAACAGCCGTCTGGTGTGCGCCAGGGTTCTGAATCACCCCTTCAGGGATTTTTTTGCAATAATGACCAGCTTGCTACACATTATCTCCTTCTAAGCTGTTTGTCACATACAAATTGATTGACTGATCATCTTCCTGCTGTTTACTTAATGCCTAATATAATTATTTAGAGATAAAATGCTACTTCTCATATCAGTAACAATTTATAGAATTTTCAAATGAAGAATTGAATTACACCACAACTCCATGCCTTTCTAAATGCCCTACAAATATTGAAACTACAACGCGGATATCTTTCCCTTGATAAGGCCACTTAATGTAGTAACTCACTGGGACTTTGGCTTTCTGGCTCTCTTTGGTTTTGCTGAGGAGTTCACAGCCACAGTTGGGGCAGTAAGGCGGCTTGTGTCTATTCTTATAGATGTAGTCACAGGAGGGGTTTTTACATCTGCCCCTGCCCCGTGCCGTGGACAAACCTAGAGACTGCAAAAGTAAACAAACATGCAGACATCTTGACAATTTCTATAAGACAATATTTTCTTTATGCCTTGTCTGAATTCTAAATCACAAACCAGGGAAGAGCCAGAGGTTTTCTTTAAAGGCACCATAGACAGGATCTTCACTCCACTGTCAGTCACTATGTACTGGCTGCTGTTGACCGTCGGGATTTTCTGGAACACAAGACAAACAAGAAATGAGTTTGTATGAAAGCAGACATGCCAAAACCTGAGTACATATATTCCTATCAGAAGAAATGTGGTGAGAATCAGTTTGCATTATCAGTATAATCCCCATCCACCCATCATACAATATAGTGATCTATACAGGGCAAGTGACCAAAAATTAATACAGTGGAACCTCGAGATACGAAAGCTTCAAAACACGAAAATTTCATTTTACAAAACGATACGGAAATATTTTTTTCGCTTTACATTACGAAAAATTACTCAGCATACGAAAGACACACACACACAAAAAAAAAAAAAAAAAAAAAAAAAAAAAAAAAAAAAAAAAAAAAAACCCGCTCGCAGAAAATTTAAAAATTGCTAATTTAAAATTGCTAAAATTTAAAACCTGCTGCCCTATTGGTCAGAATCATTCCCATCATACTCAGTAACATGATCCTGCTCTCCTATTTGTCAGAATTTTTACCCACCATGCTCATTACCATGATCCTGCTCTCCCATTGGTCAGATTCTTTGCCCATCGTTCCTGCTCTCCGGAAAAGAAACACTCCAATAAGGTTCACACAGGTCATCTTCTTGCGCAGTTAAATGACATTTGCCAGAGTCATTTCAGAAACATATTGAAAAGCAGGCGAAAACAAAGTTCCTTGGATTGTTATTTTACTTTCGGACATCGCCTCACTCGAAAGGTAAGGTTCCACATTTTACTATTATTTATTTTTGCATTATGTTCTATCATTTACTTCATTTACAGGTATTACGTTTAGGTTAGGTATACTGAATGATTCAAATGTATTTGGCTCTTATTTCATTCTGGTTTTACCCTTATTATAAAATTTAATGTGGTGTTTTTTAGAGCTTAGAACGAATTAGTGTGATTTACATGTAAAACGCGATTCGTTATACGAAAAAATCATGATATGAAAGCCACTCCGGAATGGATTAATTTATCTCGAGGTTCCACTGTACATGTTTCATGTATTCTTAATGCATGGGTATTGCCAGGTACTAAAATCATATCCGAACATTTCTAGTAAGAATTCACTCATAAAGATTAATGAGATAAAAACACATTACTGTTGATGATTTGTGGGATACAAAAAGCTATATTATTACTGCTAAGCTACTCTCACCTGCTCTAAGGCACCGGGAGACACAGAGTGACCCAGCTGCTTCAGTGTGCCAGGTTTCAGACCCAAAATCCTCTCATTTCTAGGATTAACTGAAAATTTAAAAAAAAAATCCAAATCATACTTAAAAATGTAAATAGTTAACAGATGATGATTTAATACAATGTAAAGTTAAAAAATAAAACATTTTCCAACACACAAAGGACGTGCATAATGTACAAAGGAAATGACTCTGATATTGCACATGATTTCGCATGAAATCCCACACGAGTGTTGATCATTAAACTTAAACAGAGTAATGTGATTTAGCTATCTATAAAAATGATACTGTCACACTAAAAACAACTCAATATTAAAACTAATAAAATAAATAGTTGTTCCCTGACCACAGAGTTCGGTATCACTCTCTCAAGTTAAGGTTGGAGGTGTGGCTTATGAATAATTCACCTGGAGGGACACATCAGTGGTTAGGATGGTAATGTTGTCCAAAATTTAAATGCATACAACATGTATTATGCTACATGGAAACTGTGCGATTTAATTGGACCTCGATCTTGGGAGTGAAAATCCTTATTCCAAGTGAATAATGCTTGAATCAAAATGACGGACGCTAACAGTTTGTCACTCTCACTGGAATCCAGTGGGGTAATCATGCTTTAAAAAAAAAAAAAAAAAAAAAAAAAAAAAAAAAAAAAAAAAAAAAAAAATTAAACCACATGAAATGTGTTTTTCTTGTGTGTCTCTGTTGTGTATTCTAAAAGACCTTCACAAAGCACAGTTTACTTTTGTTTCTGTGTAGTAAAGCAGACATTGCTAGCTATACAACTTTTTTTTTTGCATTTGTTCCTCATTTTCTCCCGAATTTATTCATATCCAATTCCCATTCATCAGGTATTGCCTTCCCTATCAGACAACCACCACCGACCAGGGACGGGCGAAAGCGTGCACACGCCCCCTCTCCGTGTCATGCAATGCTAGCCACCAGCCTCTTTTCGAACTGCACGCGCATTTGGGGGTGGGCTAGCACACTCAGAGGGAAAGCACAATCCGCCCCTTTGTACGAATGGGCTCACAGACTGCCAATCGCTGTGAGTGACAGGGAAGTCAGCATATGCCGTCCCTCCCTCCTGTGAGAGCTCGGCCAATTAGCTCCCGTGGACTCCCGGCCACGAACAGCTGTGTGTATTAAACCGGATTCAAACTTGCGATCTCCAGGTTTCTATACAGCATTTAGCCCAACTCGAAGTGTAAAGCTCACCCCACCTGACTCTGTCATGGTTAAAATATGTGGAAATAAACTAGAAGACTCCTGTTCAGAGCTTTAAACCTGTTCCTGAATTAATTCCTGAGACTTTTGAGTGACTATGATGAGCCCATTTTCATGATGATAACCTGGAAGTTTGAGGATAACATTAACCTCAACACTCCAGTGGGAAACCAACAAAGCACCAAAAACACCAAACATCATCACAGAGCAGAAACATGCAGAGAAATCTGTTTACATTTTGGCTGATATTTAAAATTAATGCACCATAACAAATGATTACCTGTACTACCGGTAGTTACGATTTTGGCGTCACCTTTAGTCTTTTTTGGAGGCACTGCTATCCACTGAACAACAGCTGGTTGAGACGAAATGCCTGTTAAAGATTCAGCAAAAAACAGGCATGACAATCTCGCTGAGTAGCTAACCACGTTTAACTTCACATAGATATACAGGGATCCCTCACTTTTCGTGGTTAATGGGGGTTGAGACCCTACGCGAACACCGAATTTCCGCGAAGTAGGATCGACCCCCCTGACTGACATATATATGTGTATATAATATCAATAAATACATATTCAACGCTAGAAATGCTTATGATAACAAACATTCAAAAACAATGCATAAGATGTAAATAAAATATAAATATTATGTAATAAGATGCAAATAAAATAGAAATTAAATATAAATTATATAAAATACATACGTGTAGTTGTACATAGATGTAAATAAAGTGTCAGAATTTAAAAGTAAATCTCTATTTAATAGTGAAAAAGTTAAGGGAAAGGCCGCAAGGTCGCTACCGACTCTGGTTTGGGAATTGGTCGAGACGAATTTCCCAGCATTCATGTGACAGAAGAAGAAGAAGAGGCGGAAGTCAAGCAAAAGTGAGTAGAGCCGAAGTAAAATTACGTGAAAAGTTCTAAAAACACATTTCTTACACATTATTTAAAATCAATTAAAAAATAATCATCGAAAAAAAAAAAGGAATTATGGAAAACTTTTTTCCTTAATTTCCTTATTTTTTAAAATTTCGATGAATATTTTTTGAAAAATCCGCGATGCACTGAAGCGTGAAGTAGTGAGGGATAATTGTACATGTTGTTTAAAAAAAAAGAAAAAAAAAAGTTGGGTAATAAAATATCAAGAAAGTGAATCGTGTTTAAAACAGTGCTTACTTGGGGTGGTAGGGGCAGGTAGAATGGCCCGAATGCGCCTTTTCTGACCTGTGCCTTTGCTAATGACCCGGACACAGCCATCACTTAACCCACTGCACATTAACATCAGATCAAAAGCAAGCTACATTCGTTATCAGTCACAGTATCACATACACAGTACAGTTATACTAATTATGGATTTAAATGCAACAATTATATTAAATTATAAAATCAATTATCATAGTAGTACACATATCTACTGCATCGCCAAACCAATTTTAATTCCATGCTCACATGACAGCTGTTGATTCTGACAGCTGAAAAGCCTCTGAAGTTTTGTCAAAGGTGCCACCAGCTGGTTGATAAACTGTAACCACACCCATTTTTTCTCTCCCCCAGGGTGCAGGAGTGTTTGTGGTTGCTGCAGAGATGTCGGTTCGGACTTTAGAATGAAGCACCGTTTTGTCGCTCTTGCTCTTTTGCACCTGTTTTTGTTCTGTGAACGTGTCAGATGAGCTTATAGCATTCTGAAGAGCCACTTTACTGGCCACTGCAGTGGGTCCAGAACCGTTATCCTGCCCTTTCAATTTCTGAGGTGATGCGCTGGAACCAGATCCTGCTTTTTTGGCTGCCTAAAATAAAAGCATCAGAAAAAAGTCTCATATCCAGAGTGGAAATGAAGCAAGACCATTTTATTTGGAAAGAAACAATCTGATTAAAAAATCAGTTACAATTAAAGTACAGATGCTCCTCAACTTATGAACGAGTTACGTTCCGAATGGCCGTTCGTTCGGTGAATTTGTTGGCAAGTTGAGTTGTTGGTATGTGTATCAGTAACCTCTGTAAGTAACGTGTCACATTGACCGTTTTCTCACCAGCATCAAGTTTCTTTATAATCGGCACCGTCGTTTCAAATGAGACGGCTCGCTGCTTTTTCTTTCACTTTTGCTTTTCACCAACCATATTGGATTAGGGATGTACGAACAAAGGAACGATAAAACACAAGACTTCACTGACGACGTCTGAACACTCGGGTAACACACGACAAAATGGGCAGAGGAGAGCGATGCTGGGAGGAAGGTTTGTTTACGATCGCAGCGCCTGGCGTTGGTATCAGCAGCGGAAAGATGTACTACACAGAAAAGGCGCTAAAGACAAAAAAGTTGGGAAGCGTCTGTATACTGCATCACTGCAGAATTCTTAATTCTGATTGGTCAACATGTGTTCATTAATTTTCTACAACTGGAGTGCTGACAATAGTCCTGATTCTGAAAGAATAGGGTTGAAAAACTGGGGGAATTTTCCACTGGAATTAATGGTTGTATATGGTAATTCCCAGGAATAAACTGGTGGGTCAGTATAGACCGAAATACTTGATCAAAAAAAAAAAAAAAAAAAAAAAAAACATTGTGCAGCATAAACTTGGATAAATAAACAGATTTAATGCAAAATTAGTTGAATCTCTACACTGCACTGTGCATTAATGAATCAAAAATAAATCTCAAAAAATAAAATAAATAAATAAAAAATATTTTTCGGATTAGTTGCACTTTTTTCCAAAGTTTGGCCGGGTGGGCGACTTATACTCCAGAGAAACTTATATGTTAAATTATTAACACATTATTATATAATTTTTTTTTTTTTTTACACTGGCAACCGCATTTCACATGTTGATTGTTTTAACACTGGCAACACAGGAAGCGTTGAGTGCTGTTGAGAAGGCTGACCCAGATTTCCAATGATCCGGAAAGACAG
>JAQNCB010000007.1:24257113-24267121 GCA_030068295.1 Euristhmus nudiceps | reverse complement strand
GACAACTGTTGACAGTGGGGCTTGAACCCCCAACCCTGGGATCAGCAATCCAGCACCTTACCACCAGGCCACCGCTAGTTTTTTTCTTTATTATGCCATTTTTGGATGATTCAACTTATATTCCAGAGCGACATATAGTCCGGAAAATACGGTACTACTTTTCTTTCAGCGTCTCCCCTCAGGGGTCACCACAGTGATTCATCTGTTTCCATCCATCCCTGTCCTCCGCATCCTCTTGTCTCACACCAACTAACTTCATTTCCTCTTTCAGTGCATCCATGTACCTTCTCTATTATTTTTTAAAGGAAATTGTGTGAGAAATGTTTGTGTTCCGTTTGTCACAAAATGTTCAAGCCTCATATTTCCAACTTATTTTGAAATATTTAAAAAAAAATCCCCATCTTACATTGTCTTGAAAAATTTCTGGTGTGGAAATTTTCTAAAAAAAATTCCACCCTTTTGCAACCCTCTGAAGGACAAATCACAAGTTTATATTATACTCATTTGCTTTCTCTATATTGTTATTATCCTCCATAATAACTCACTAAATCACAGGGGTTCTGTTGCTTAAATAACACAAAAAATTTCAAAAAATTGCAAACTTCATTATCTTAAATGCAAAACACTGAGCTATTAGTTAGTGAAACTTCTAGCTACTACGGTGTAAGATTCATAAACTCACTCAACTTTCAAGGGTAGGAGTAGGTGGAGAAGTAGAAGAAGAATGAACAAGTCAGTTAGTATTTGCCCACTAATAATAGGACCAAAAAAAGATAGTCCTTTCAAAATAATTTACAATTCTGCTTCACCTCAGGGCCACATCATGTTCTGCTTCTTATACATTAAACACAGATTCTGATTCACCCCATTCATTCAGTCTAAAGATAAATCTCACATCAAGTGGATGGATTAACTCACAGACGGGACCCATTTTCCACCGAGATTCTGTCCACAGTCAGGGCAACAAGGAGGTTTGTGGCGGGTCACGTAGGTGAAAGAGCATCCAGGGTTGCTACAATAGCCTCGACCCCTCCTAGTGTATTTTATGGACTGAAATCAGACAGAAATCAGAATCGAGTGTCATTACTCACAGTGCACCCCAGCTTTTCAGAGATGGCAGTGTTCAGGATGTTAAACAGTAGAAGACAATAACAAGCATTTAAAAACTAATACTGACGAGTTTAAAGGAGGGTTCCGGATCTGGTTTGGCATGATTCACAAAGGGGACCATCATTATTGGACTGACTGCAGGGAGGACTTTGTTCTCCACCAGCTCCTTAACAATAAATAAATAAAACAAATGAATAATAATTACACAAATGACCATATATAAAGCTAAAACATAAATCCAATAATTGATAGTGACTGACAGAAAGTAATGCTTTTTTATAATACCATATATCCTGCACAATTAGAAATGTTCATTTAAAGTCCACAAGCAATTACACTGCAATATACAGCAAAATAACAATAGTAGTATTAATAAAATAAATAATTGTGCATAGGACATTTTACTGTTTATGTACGTTTTATGTTCTTTTACTATATACGACACATGTTTTTTTATGGACGGAGCAATCTGATTGGTCCACTATCAAGAACTTAAACACCATTATCCTGAGTGGATAATATTTGCATCAAAACACCGAAAATTGACGGCTTGTCACGATCACATGAAGTACACAGCATCACCCTCGTCACACATTTAAAAAATGATGGAAAAATAAACCAGTGAAACTCAGTTTAGTTTTTCCTGTCTTTCCACACTTGTAAACAGCATATACCGTATATAAAAAAAACTTAGAATTACTTTAAAGTCACACAGATAAGAAGCATGGTTTACTTCCATTTTCATGTAGTGTATACTAAAACAAGTGTATCAAAAGATGCCATTAGATACACGGCACTTAGCTCTGCTCAGTGCTGACCTGCCTCTATCAAGATTCAAGAGTTTTATTGTCACTAGCAAGAAATTACATGAAGCAATTACTGGCAGTGAAATGCTTAAGTCTCAAGTTCCCAAACGGTGCAAAGAAACACACAATTGCAATCAAATTAAATAGACTAAAATAATATAATAAAATAAAATGGAATAAAAATATTGAATGTGAATAAAAATATGAATGTGAATATATACAGGATATAACCAAGTGAACATATAGAACACCAATTTTGTGCAAATTTTTGGTTAAGTGGTTAATCATGGTTAAGTGATGTGATACTAAAACAATTATACAACTTCCAGCTTGGTGGATGTCGTCAAATTAAATAGTCGCCTCGGCATTCCATCTCAAGAGTACTCAGGCACACCCACCTCTTTTGACCATTTATGCTAAATATCCAAAAACAGAGAACCAATCAGATCATGCTGCTCCCTTATAGTGTATACTAAATATACATCGCTGGAGAGATAAACATGAATTAGAGCTTGTGTACATATAACAGCGTATGAATTGTATATTGATTTATTTGTTGCTACTTACTTTTTTACACAGTTTTTGTACCCAAGCTGTACCTAATTGTAAACAGGATTAGGAAAATGCCAGGACAACAGTCTTACTTGACTGGGTATGATGGCGACCAGATGAGTAGCCTCTGCTTTGACCTGTGAAACTGTGGCCACGCCTTCGAACCCTTCCTCCATTTCCATGTCATAAGCTCTAGAAAGAGCCTTTCCTGATACCCCACTTCCATCGTCCTTCATCACCAGGCTAGTGGACTGGCGACCATGCTGTGGGAAAGTCAGAATTCTGCCCGTCGAGGTGGAACCCTGCGGTAGGATTCCTTGGAGTGCTGTAGATCTACTCAAAGGCACAACTGTGTCTTCAGTAAGAGACTCTACAGTGACACACTGTTCCACAAATTCGACCTCACTACCCAGAGTCAATGGGGAATCACCATCAACACAGATGTCTGTGGAAGCCCCAGGTCTGTCCTCCCCCACCGAAGTCTTTGGGAGAAGAACATAGTCGGTTCTCGGGAGAATTCGACGGAAGCCGGGGATATCTTGAGAAGCTGATGACTGTGATGTCTGTTGAAGGTAAAATGAAATGTGAATTCATGTGCAATTGCCTTTTAAGCTAACTTCATTATTCTTTGGTTGAACAATCTTCATGGCTTACTGGGTCCACACCGTCTTTCTCCATCCTGGCTCTCTCCAGGTAGTACCCTTTATCAGCTACATTTAGCCTCTTCCAGCTGTCGCTGATGCGCTTGTTGATCTCGGACTGCGGCATTTCGGGATGTTCTTGCTGCAACCTCTGATGCACGTCAAAGTAATACAGCAGGTAGGCAGACCTAAAAGAAACCAATAATACCTAGTAATAGGTAGAGAGTCTAGTGGGAATATTCCAGCCATCTAAAATTAATATTTCAGCAATTTTCAACCAAATCACTATGCAATGTATCTGTAACATGTATAGAATTATCCAGCTTTGGTAGCTTGCCCCTACCAAAAAAGTTCAAGAACCTTGTTTATTCTCAACTCACTTATAATGGAAGTTTAATAGAATCAAATGTGCCGATTTGTTTACCAGGTATATAAAATGTACATGAAATACAAAGTTTTCTCTTGGAAATAAAATAGTATGAGCCAAAATTTCATACCGAAACCACAAGTTTACTCCTGTACACAAGTGTTAATGACCTGTGCACGGCTGCATGCCATCTTGTAACGAAAGTACAGAACTACCATAAATCCAGATGGTGACCAACAACACAGACACAGATAACCCGAGCAGTGAAAAATTTAAAGGATTTATTAACGTCGGATTTGATTGCTAAAAACTGAAAAAGTTAATGTGACTCAAGGATGCAATATATTTTATGACGATGTAAAAGAATGATTGTTCCTCTGATCATGTGGTATTGTAAATAGACTCACATGAATTTTACTGACAAACATACAGAACCAAAGCAAGGTCTGGTCTAAACTGGGCTAGTTTCTCCAGGAAATCTTTGTATTTAGCCAAAAGTGACTGAGAACAGGAGATAAATCACATATTTGCTCATGATTAGCCAGCTTTCAATAATTGTTTTTGTCAGTGATATTTAATCTATTTTTTAATGGTGTTGATAGAGTGTTGGATGTTTAATGGACAATTCTAATAAGAGTCTCTGTTTTAAATATTTTAAATGTTAGTGCTAGCGTTAAACAGTCTCAACAGTTACTGATTCGCCACCTACCATTATACAAAGATTTAATTAAACCAACCACCCATGCCTCAAAACAGAGTTTTGGTGGAGGTTCTGTAATCACAAGCATTTGTTCATCAGTTTGTTTGTGAATAAAATCCCGAGTAAACTCAAGAATGGATTTACAACAAACTTGGTGGGGACACTATCTTACCCGAGTCTCAAACATGAGACACTGATATTGAACTGTTAAGGTCAAAGGTCAGACCAGGGTAACAAAGTTTTGGAGATGGATCGCTTTGAAATGAGTACTAAGAGACATTCCGGTACTATAGAACACTTACAGGAAAACATACATGAACTTTCAAATGACACAATAACCTTTAACCTTAAGTGACACTGAAATGTCAAATCCCAGCCATCTTGTAAATCAGGGGTGCTAAATCCTGCTCCTGGAGCGCTACCTTCCTGAATATGGTCGCTCCAACCCTAATCATGCCCACCTGACCACCCAGTCATCTAATCAAGACTTAATTTCAAAGTCTGAAGCCTTGATTAGATGACAGGATGGTCAGGTGGGCATGTTTAGGGTTGGAGTGAACATGTTCAGGAAGGTAGCTCTCCAGGAGCAGGATTGAGCACCCCTGTTGTAAATCCTTTAAAAGTAAGATTTTTTCACTAATTTGGTCATCCCACGGACATTAGAACACATCGTATAATAAGCATGTGTAGTTAATGCCAGTACTCCAAAAGGGATTGTTTTTTCATTATACATTTTACCTAGCAGATGTTCTTGAACTTTATGAGTGCCCCACTAGTTTTTCAGTACAAAGTCCTACATACATTGCAGACATAGCGGCTATAATTTAAGTTAAAAAAATGTTGGAGTATGTCTTTAACTTACTGTTAATAGATATTTTAAAATATCGAGCTCAACAGAACAGGCTACATAGACAGTAAAGATTTCAAGTTTCTAGACTAGAGTAACTGGTATATTTTACCTGGGTTTCTTGGGTTTCTCTTCATGGTCTGCGCCTTTGCTCCTTCTCTTTTTCTTAGATGAAGTGAGGTTCACCAGCGTACAACATCTCTCTACCTCCTCAGTCACCTTTACATCTGTGTCCTCGTATATGGCCTCCATCACTGAAACAGCTCTGTACAAATACCACAGAACCAACTCAGATAAAATCAGGAAAATGTGTAAGAAATTTTTTTTAAGGAAATTTTTCAACAATCTTAAGATTACACACTTTTACAAACATGGTCAGATCTAAGATAAAAGCTCCTGTACAATTCAAAAACATACAGGATGTAAAGGGAGGTCCAAAAGTACACAGGAAAAAAATATTGATAGCATTTATGGTACCACCTAGATGTTTTTCCTTTAGTTAATCAGATCATGTAGGAGTAATTTCAGCTGGATTGGTTAATATTTAGGAGTGGCTCACAGCACATGAATTTTCACTGGCATATTGGACATTCAAGTTTTCAGTACAATAAGGTTATAGTTGGAACAGCATGATTATAAAATTCTGGTTTTGTGTGTGCTGCTATGAGATATCAATGATTGGTCTTCATCTTCAGTGGCCTCTGACACGTTGGGGATACATCAGCAATGACATATTGCATCCTGTGCAAAATAATTCACCTAGAGACACAAATCCAGTTACTGTTTTTCACACTGTTTCTGGACACTGTTGAAGTAACTCCAGAGTCTCTCTTTGTGCCTGCTTACTTTTACTGTGTGCACCTCATCTGCCAGTTCACCTCTGAATAGAGCCAAGGACACTTTTCTCAGAGAACCGTCAGTGGCAACGTAACTACTATGGCTTCGTCTGAAGCAAGTGCCTCAAAGTCTCAACTTATGGCATCACCTACAGCAGGGATCTCCAATCTTGTCCTCAAAAGGCCGGTGTGGGTGCAGATTTTCACTTCAACCAAACAGTAGCCACACCTTAAATCTGTTTCAATCACTGATCTCCAATAAAAAAAGACGAGATTGCGCATTAGTGTTTCAGTGTTGAAGCCGGGTGGCAGCCATCTTGGTGAGACGTCAAGATGTTTACGATGCTTTAAGATCTCAAAATGTAGTAGTTGAAAGCCAACACATTTGGAAAACCCTCAAAAATGTTACTGTTTCATGCAGAATACCTTAAATTCATATAACTTTACCAATAATTTCACTTGCATTTGAAATGAATTGGGAAAAAAAATTAAACTCTGCTGAAATTTGTCGCTAAAAAATGTACACCCTGGATGCAAAGTTTTCTATTTTCATATCTTTTCATTCTGTTTGAGTGTAACTTTCAGCAGTCTATGACTCTCAACTCTCACCAAGATGGCTACCTCCAGCTTCAAAATTGAAATGCTAATGGACAATCTAGTCTTTTTTTTTAGATCAGTGATTGAAGCAGTTGGAAGGTGTGGCTACTGCTTGGTTGAAGTAAAAATCTGCACCCACACCAGCCCTTTGCGGATAAGATTGGAGATTCCTGAACCACACCAAAGACATTGGTACAGTTGTACAAGTGCTGTCTGTATTTTGTCAAACACAAATGAACAATTTTCTTCTTGTGCGATTTAACGGACTTGACGTTAATTATAATGGTGTTTATGTCTTATAATTGAGAAAAACTCAGCAGTATGTAGTTTTGTGGAACACACTTGAATTATTCTGAAACATTAAAGTCCTCTTTCAATTTTTTATATTCCTTGTTCACTGAATAATGCAAATTGTGTTGCAAATACACATAAATGGAACATAGCGAAACCTCACATACCATGAGCGACCAGTTAATATTAGCAAATGGTGGAAATATTTTAGGACATTTATCCACATATATCAACCACAGATGTTTGGTACTCTAGATTCATAACTCCATAACTTGTGGTGTACTGCTACCAACCTTATCGGAATATTCTGCTCAAATCCCAGAGATTCCTTAACTTTCCAACCGGAGACAATAACACACGAGATTAGGTTTATTGCAACATCCCAGGAGCATACAAAGCTTTACCTCATTTACGTTCACATTTTAGTTTATCCACCTTGGACATTTACAGTCTAGTATATCCACACTGCTGCTACTATTTACTTAAGTATTCCATTTCACAGTGCCTCAATGTACATACTGCACATCTCCAGTGTTCAGTTCTCATCCATAGGTACAGAGTTTACATTTCATCCCAAACCGCTTATTCCTGATTAGGGTCGAGGGGAAGCTGGTGGCTATCCACAGGGCAGAAACACGCTAATGGCTATGCAGCTACTCTTGACGACATCAGGAAGGGTTCTTTTCCATCCCCCTCACCATAGACAGTGAGAGACATGGCCTGCATTTGGTAACCCAGTTAGCTGCACTGGGGGGACAGCAGTGACAACCCGCTGACAGTGGGGCTTGAACCCCCAACCCCCAACCCTGGGATCAGCAATCCAGCACCTTACCACCAGGCCACCACTCAGTTCACATTTCTATTTTATATTTTTACTTCAGTTTAGTGTACAAAATTACTTGTTTGTATTCTGCTCTTAACAGCATTAATTGTTGTTTGTTTCGTTTACATCTTTTTAGCTCGTTTGAGCCTTTAATGCCGAGAGCGTCGTACAAAATTTCGTCATGTGTGAACGTAATGACAATAAAGACTCTTGAATCTTGAATCACATGGTAAAGGGGAAAAATATGTACTAAAAAAACAAACATAACTGGTGAAATGTCGACTTTTAAATTTTTGGGGTATATTAGTTAGCATATCTGGCTCACATATAGAAGATCCTGGGTTTGAGTGTCGGGTTTGCTGAGGGCATTTCTGTGTAGAGTTTGCATGTTCTCACTGTGCAAACCGGGTATTCCGGGTTTTCTCCTACAGTCCAAATGCATGCACATTAGGCTTAACTGACAGTTCCAAACTGCCCCGAGGTGTGAGTGAGATAGCTCTAGGCTCTGAGCAAGTGTGGGGTACACCCTGAACAGCTCGCCAGGCCATCGCAGGGCCAGCACACACACCCAACAACTTACACCGAGGGGTGATCTGGAATAGCCAATCATCCTACTGTGCATGTTTTTGAACTGTATGAGGAAACCTCTGTAAGCACAGGGAGAACATGAAAAGTCCACACAGAAACGCCTGGCCCAGGACGTGAGGTCGACAAGCTCACCGCTGCACCACCATGTCGCCCAGGACAAACATTCCAGGGAGTATTTGACTGGATGAACAGAGGACTCTTTCAGGATGAGTCATCAAAAAAATGTTGTACTCAGAAATAAGTGACATCATTTGTTTGAGCATCTTTGATGCTTTTGAAAAAGAGAGTTGGTGTCCATGACAACCATTAAAGTGCAGGAACAAAAAAAAGGTACGATTTTTATTTTAAATGTTTTTATAAGGTGAATAGCAGATTAAAAAAAAAACTCTGGGACTATGAGTATAATCACTGGAAGCCACTGAAGTCTTACTGTTATTTAGTTCATGAAACTACCAGCTTAAATAGTCCCTGGTTTTGGACAAAATTACAGCTTTGAAGACAGAATTTAAATTAGCACCGCAGCACAATCTTTTCCCACATAACTACATAATCAAATATTCTTCAAAACGAATGCTTATCACTAAGGGTATCAGACTGGTATGCAGCTCAGGCGCCTGTGCATTGATATATAACCCCACCCGAGAGAGAACTGCCCAAACCCAAATAACAACCTTACTTACTTCACCAGTGCTCTACACTCATTGTACTACACCAGCGTGCGTACACTACGCAGTGTACTAGAAATCAATTAGGCTGCTATTCGGAATACAGCCCTGCTGAGCCGCCATCCAGGCACTATGCTACACGGGTTGTCCAATGAGCGACAGCCTTGTTGCAACCTTACCTCTAACACATCGAGAATGCTTTCCAAATCTTTCATATCACATATAAATCTTCCCGCGGTGTGTAATCATCTCCAGAAATATGCTACATGTCAAAAGGAGCGCTATATTTATATATTCAGCCTGATTCCAAATACAAAGAAAGAGGCATTTTTCAGTTCTCTCCGTCACCCAGGTTTCATTAAAAATGGCGAAGTGTTGCCAAGGTATGCAACCAATCCGGTGACGCGATGAATAAATAAAAGCCAATCATCAACAAGCTTTTAAACACGTGGATGTTTTGTTGGTTGAGAGACCGAAATGAACAATTAATTGGAAATATATTAGATACAGTATAGGTATTTTAATTAATTCTGTGTTTAAGTATGTTATATATGTACAATTTATAATTTGTTGTTTAATTTATTATAATTCAATAATACGTTTGTTGTGAAAATAATTTCATAAAAATGTATGTAATAATTATTACATACATAATTATTGTAGGGTTTTTTTTAATCATGCAACTTTTTTATTGAAAAAAATATGAATTAGTCATTATTCAGTAAAAAGACAGAAAAGAAAATGTAGTACTCCTCAGGCAAAAGTAGTTGCGTGTTTATGCCTGTGAAGTGATCGTTTATCTTTATCTTAAGGCAAGATAAGTTGAGCACTGATGTCATCGTGCGTAGTTCACACGAGTAAGAACTATGGCGAATGACAAGGTGAGCGAAGTATGACTTTCCAGTAGAGCTAAATTTAAAAATACTTTTGATTTGTAGGTGAAAATGTTCTGGTCATTGAAAGTAGGAGTAAGAATATTTGCAGTAATCATCCTTCGCGTTTATAGCTACTAAACCACAACACTTCCTTTGCTATGTTGTTAGCTTGCCTTGTGTCTCATTTCTGTGTCTGTGAGTTGTTTTGGGATTTTTTTCAATCCAGAATGAAGTTAATTATAAATAATTTTCCTGAATTTGCAGGTGTCTTTTTTTTTTTTTTTTTTTTTTTTTTTTTTATTAAAATTTA
>JAQNCB010000007.1:23353201-23373358 GCA_030068295.1 Euristhmus nudiceps | reverse complement strand
GGTGGGCATGATTAGGGTTGGAGCGAACATATTCAGGAAGGTAGCTCTCCAGGAGCAGGATTGAGCACCCCTGGCTTGTACGTTAGAATCCCAGTCAGAAACTTCATACAGCATGCCATGCACTTGGTTCAAGGAATTGTTCGAGCAGGGCCTTTGAATTTGTTCCCTTAGTGTGATTATTTTGGTGCAGCTGTAGCCTAATGGTTAGAGAAGCAGCTATGGGACCGAATGTTCGCTGGTTCAATTCCTGGATTAGTGAACTGCACCTTCCCTTCCATCACCTTCATGGCTGAAGTACCTTTGAGTAAGGCACCTAACCTCCCAACTGCTCGTCGGGTGCCGTAATGTGTGTAGCAGCCCACTGCTGTAGCAATGTGTGTGTGCTCACTTTGTATGGGTTAAATGCAAAGGCAATAATCTCTCTGATGGAATTAATACATTATTGCAAAAATAATAAACAAAATTTACCCCAGGAATATACAGCGTTCCCATAACTGGGTTATCAAATGCCGGCCATGTCTCTCACTGTCTATGGTGGGAGACATGTAAAAGAACCATTGCTGATCTTTGTCAAGAGTCAGCTGCATAGCCGTCAGCGTGTTTCTGCCCCCCGATGGCCTGGCGAGTTGTCCAGGGTGTACTCTGGGCGAGGGCAGAGTTGGCTGAGATGGGCAACAGCCCCCCAGCGGCCCTAATTACGAATAAGAGGTTTGGAAAATGAATGAATATACAGGGTACCAAAAAACCTCCCGATCAAAGCAGTATATTTTTAATTTATATTTGAAACGTGTGGGATTTTTGGGTTACCCTGTAGAAAAAAAATAAATAAAGCGACTCAATCTCGAAATGCTTTATGATCGAAATGCTTTATAAGGTAAGGTTTGTGGGCTTTTACATCAGAGCCGGTGCTTATCCCCAGTTTCTGTAGCGAGAAGAGACTAGGAGTTCAACTGGTCGCTGGTCCATTGCAGGTTACCTTCCCAGTATTTTTACTGGTACCCATTTATACTGCTGGGTGAACAGAGGCACACTTGTGGTTAAGACCTTGCCCAGGAGTATTAGCACGGTGGGATTCGAACCCACAACTTCCTGATCATGAGCCTAGCACTCTAACCGCTACGCTACCTTTATGAACATACATCGAAAGTAAATGTGAATGGTCACATTTTGTTAATGAGAATGTATCTTGAGCTCATAGCCCCTGTATGTGAGAGAGTATGTTTGGTGTGAAAGCGCCTCTACTTGTGCGGATTTATTTTATTGTCCTTATCTCCATCCCTTTTTTTCTTTTTTTTTTTTTTTGGTGCATTTTGACTTTATAACCCCTTTGTTTGCATTTGACACGCAGTCATTTCTCTTTCCATCTCCTTCCTTTCACAGGCTCTGACGGCGCTGTTGTCAGACGACAGCAAGTTCGGCTTTATCGTGATTGATGGGAGCGGCGCACTATTCGGGACCTTACAGGGCAACACCAGAGAAGTGCTGCACAAATTCACAGTGGACCTACCCAAAAAACACGGTACGCAGCTCACTCAGGTACACACACATCTGAGTGGTAATTAGCTTGAATGCAGCGTCCTCTTGCTTAGTGTCTTTCATCTGTCCTGTGTTGGAACATGAATGCTTGATCAGTCAAGCCTTATGGGGAGGATGAGGTTGATTTTTATTTCTCTGTGTGTGTGTCAGGTCGTGGAGGACAGTCTGCGCTGCGTTTTGCGCGGTTGAGAATGGAGAAGAGACATAACTACGTGCGTAAAGTGGCCGAGACAGCGGTGCAGCTCTTCGTGTCGAATGACAAAGTCAACGTAGCTGGCTTGGTGCTGGCCGGTTCAGCAGATTTCAAGACCGAACTTAGCCAGTCCGACATGTTTGATCCGGTAAGAATGAAATATGAAGTTTCCAGTTAGATTGTTGGGGCCAGAATAAAACAATACAATACCTATACATTTAACTCCTTATTTATTTTTTTAACTATTGGTTTGAAGGTTTTTTTTTTTTTTTTTTTTTTTTTTTTTTTTTTTTTTTTTTTTTTTTTTTTTTTTTTTTGGCTAATGATCTGGCCTTTGTTCCAGATCAATGTTTTTCTGTTTCAAAAAGAGTGTTTTTCTCACTGCTGTTGCTGGTCATGTTTATATTCCCATCTCAGTAGTATACTCTCGTATTTCACTCATCCACGACCCTCTGAAGAGATTGCAACTTTGATTGAATCAGTTTGTTGGCTTAAGCATGATCAGATAGTAGGAAGAGGCATTCCCATCCTGTTGTAATATCACTGCTACTGTCAGGCACATGGACTGTAATTCTTTACTCGGTGTCCGATCAATAAATCATTTGTGCTGTGAGGTGTCATCCACACTGACCTTCTTAAACATCGTCTCCGTGCTATTTATCTTAATGGACTCTCCGCTGTCTTTTAACGACTCAGTTTTTAACTTCTCTGACAGTTAATTAAAAAAAATTTTAAAGATAAGTAAAAGGGCCCACTGACATCAGCGTAGTGTGCAGCAGTGTTGAAGGTGGGGATGTATTGGTGATGGCTCCACTAAGTCAGGTTTTCATGGTCAGGGGTTCAAGCCCCAGCGCCACCAAATTGTGCCTGTTGGGCCCTTGGGGAAAGCTTCAGGGGTGTTGGATTATGTGCTCTGACCCCAGGTTCCGAACAGGCTGGGATATACAAATTAAGAGTAGTGTGCTGCAATGTATATGGAACAAGTCAATTTGCCTTCCTTCACACTTGGCTCAAACTAGTTGAAGATTAGCTCCAACATTAAAAACCCTCCCTCGCCTGCCAATTTTGAATTTTAGCTAAATTTCTCTGCTGGCAATCACATGGGGTTAATAAAAAGCCGAACCAGAGCCCTGTTAGAATTGTCTAAAAAAAAAAAAAAAAGTAACCAAAAAAATAAAAATCAAATTGCTTCACATGCCCAGAGGTAACCACTGTAACAGCTGTCCCTATTCCCAAGTAGCTTTAATCTCTACTGTCTGTACTGAGCCTTTTACACATCCAAAAATATAATGGGAGCTTCTGTACCATCTGTTCTGTTGTTTTAGGTTCTGGGAGTCACTTTCTTTTTAGTCTCGTTTAAAGCTTTTTCTGGCTACAGATTAAAAAAAAAAAAAAAAAATTTAAAACAGTTTTGAGTCACGGGTTTCTTGTGTTTTTTTTTTTTTTTTTTTTTTTGAGTTTTATTGTGAGATTCATTAAGACGTTTACGCTACACAAGGTTATGGTAGCTAGCTGTGGTTGGTTAGTGATCTGTGAGCTGACAAACACAAGGTTGGGTAGCATATGTGCTTGAAAGTAGTAGAAAGCCTAGTAGCTCCTCTTAGTTCCAACCCAAAGGGAGTATGCAAACAAGGCTTTGTAGTGACGCATGGGAACGTGACTGATTTGTGTGTCCTTTGTCTGATTGCAGAGGTTACAGGCAAAGGTGCTGAAGCTGGTGGACATCTCTTACGGAGGTGAGAACGGTTTCAACCAGGCCATCGAGCTATCGGCCGAGGTCCTCTCCAACGTCAAATTCATCCAGGAAAAGAAGCTAATAGGTATACAGTGTGATCAGTGAAGAAGGCCAGTAAGCATGAGGGTTTGGAAATATTGTGATTTTTGTCGAGGGATTGTGGCCCCTCCTTAAGCACTCGTTCTGTCCCTCAGGTCGCTATTTCGATGAGATCAGCCAGGACACGGGGAAGTACTGTTTTGGTGTGGATGACACGCTGAAGGCCCTGGAGATGGGAGCAGTGGAAATCCTTATTGTTTACGAGAACCTGGACACCATGAGATACATCCTACGAGTACATGGGGCCGAAAACAACGGAGCAGAAAACGGTAAATACATGCACTGCTCCTGTGGGTAGAGCAAATGGAACACGCCAGACACAAACACCAGGGTCCACAAGCAGACATTTGGTTCCACAGCAGTGTATTCATTAGAAACATGTGCTATGAGTACACAAGCTTTGTGACACATCAAGATGTGATGCATGTTTACATGGAGGAGAGAGGTGTCAAGGACAGAGGTTCAAGCTCTTTTGTAGCAGTATCAGCCAGCTGTCAGGTGTGTGTGTTTTGCTTGTGCTCCTGACCCTAGCCTGTTATCCTTGGATAAGAGCTTGTATCTGTACTTGAACAGTCTGGATTAGCACAGCTTGTTAAATGAGAGTGATGTGTATGTTCAGGGTGGAGTTTAATGGTTCGCAAGCGCCGGGTGGCGAATCCTGATTAAATATTTGGGTCAGATTTGTTGGCAGAATGTGTACATTTTAGCATTTGTACATTTCATGACAAAGACCTTCTTGGTACTCCTACAAAATAATGCCAGCTGTGGGAGTACAGTGGCGTTCCCCCTGCAAGTGGTGCATTCCCATACTTTTGGGAATATGCTGACCCCCCCCATGGCTGGTGCATCCCTCTCATGTCCACACATGAAATACTGCAGTCTCAGTGCCCACAAAGCAGAAAAATACTAATCGTAGAAAGCTTGTATCTGTAACATAGAGCAGGAGTATATAAGCAGATATAGGTGTTGGAGATTCACGCAACTAATTAAACAAAATAAAAGGTCCAGAGAAATGATGCGAAGTCTTACCATGTACAGAACGATATTGACTCCCTATCTGTTACAATCAAGAGCATTTGGAGAGCGGAGGCCTCCACCAAGCCCGGCAATTCCTCATATGGGCCAAAGATTTTCCTGTCTCAAAATATTAAAGAATCCTTTTAAACATTTCTTGATTTGAACTCCAAGATATAATGGATTTTTTTTTTTAAATTGTCCGAAGCCTCACATTGTACAAGTTTCATGAAAATGCACACATGGTGCTAACAAACGCAAACCGAAGATAAAACACAACCTCCTGGTTGACGTAATTGAACACATTGGCTTCATTCTTCTGTCTCGTGAAGAATGAACAGTTTTGTCCACCCCTCCAGTCCCTTCAATCTATTTTTTTCCCCCTAATTTTCTCCCAAATTTAGTTGAATCCAATTCCCACCCATCAGATATTGCCTTCCCTATCACACAATCACCACCCTCCGTGACATGCAATGTGAAATGCACCCACATTTTTTTGAACTGAGCCATGCATATTTGGGGTTGATCTAACACTCAGAGGGAATGCGCTATCCACCCCTTGTACGAATGAGCTCCATGATTGGCTGGCGATCACTGTGAACATATGTTGTTCCTCCCATTTCTTTGAGAGCTTGGCCAATAAGCCTATTGCACATTTCGAATGCGCGAAAACGTGTCGGTCAGAGTTCACGGCCCCCAAGCTGCTGTAGCGTGCTTTCCCATGGAGCAATACCTTAAGTCTTAAAGAATTCAAGTCTAACTTCGCTTTAAGCCTTAAATCCACGGGTGGAAATACAATGCCAGGTGTGCATTGTGCTGTAGTCAGTTGTGGAAACGGACGTTATCGTTTTGAACTCTGGAAAGGAAAGTAACGCTGATAAGGAAAGTGCAACCAAGGAACCGGCGCCATTCACATTGTTTACATTTCCAACAGTAAGAAGTGATCCAGAGCGACGAAAAATCCGGGAAAAAATGATGAGGGTTGTGTTTTTTATTTTTTTATTTATTTATTTTTTTATTATTTTTTTTAAGTTAAGGATTCAATAGCTTTTTTTAATGTTTATATTCTAAAGTAAGATTGATAAAGGCTAGTATTCTTAAGACCCGAGTATGCCACTGATGATTACAGATGTAAAAAAGTACACCATAATCCTAATACAGATTTTATGTCACGGATAAAAAAAAAAATAAAGAAAATACTTTCAGAAGTCTGAAGGGATGCGGGTTAAAAGTGGTGAAAACTATTTAAGTCTAATGTCGCATTTGTTTAATTGTAGGCCTCACCCTCTAAAAACACTCGTATAGTAGAAATGAAGATATAATAACGTTACTGGTTAATTTGATGATATAACGCTAATATAACGAACATCACTTGGACACCATGAAAGCTGTAAAATTTTAAAACAGCTGGGGCATGGGCCTGAAATCTTACCTTCCTTGTAGTCGTTCCGAATTTTTTTCATCAGTGATCCTCGGTCTTTATCGAGTAAATACTCATTTATGTCTAGCCACATGCATGGTGGCCGCTTCTCCTTGTCAGCCCTGAGTAAGAGAATAGTGGGTCGGGAATTTTTTTTTTTTTTTGGTTCGGTCCCTCAGTCAGCAAGGCTTGATAGTTGGTTTGTATAGCGCCGCTTCTTCCTCTTTGGTCAGAACGCACGGTAGTTTCATTACATTAGCTGCATATGCAAGTGCCATTAATTCTACCTTACGTTTGGCGTTAGTGGGAAGCCCACGACGTTTACAGAATCCATTTAGGTCGTGAATTTTCCACCTTTGAAAGTCCTCAATGGTTGTAGTGTTGCTAACCTGCAAGTTGCATTCAGCTATTTTCGTGGTTTGTTAGCCGCGATCCCATAATGCCCTCCGCGTCACGAAATGTGCAATTGGTCTATTCACTCCCATGGAGTTCCGGCCACGAACGGCTGTGTGCGTTAAACCGGATTCAAACTTGCGATCTCCGGGTTAATAGACACGCACCTTGTTAATGCGCCACTCGGGAGCCCCTAGTCCCTTCAATCCTAAACGTCTAGTTTTTACTGAACTCTTTTGCTTGTTTATATCCACTGAATTGTGGCTAATTGGACCTGATAGTTTGCGGAATGTGAACATGCAAGTGAGGTGCTATGAGGTAATTGTGGACAGCAAACTAATTTTTAGTCTCAGTCCAATTTACAGTTCACCTGTTATTTGGCACTGGTATCAAGTGTTTGGGAAACCAAAAATGGATTACAGTTTTAGCATCAGCACAGAAATGAATAAGGAATTAAAAAGAATAACTCATGGAGATGCTTTGGGAAGCTACCTTTTCATGCAGCGATGGCGTCTTGTGATCTGATGAAATTCGCTAAAAGCTGTTGAGCTCAATTTTGGTCCATTATTCAAATTCTTGGTGAGGTCTGTGGGCTTTTACACCCGAGTCTAGTGACTCATCAGTGCTGGTACTCATCCCCGGTTTCTGTAGCAAGAAGTGACTAGGAATTTAACTTCTGGATGGGGGTCATTAATCCATCGCAGGTTATCTTCCTAGTATTTTTACAGGTGCCCATGTATACTGCTGGGTGGCCAGAGGCACACTTGCGGTTCAGACCTTGCCCAGTGGTCTTGGCATGGTGGGGCTCCCACTGGGATTCGAACCCATGACCGCCTGATCATGAGCCCAGCACCCTAACCACTATGCCACAAGCCCCACAAAACTCAAATTCTTACTGTGGTGTTTTCTGTAGAATAAATGGTGCAGCATCCTTGATTTCTTTAAAAAAAGATTTTGTTTCCAGAGATCACAAGTTTGAATCCAGGTTGGATGAGGGGGTGGATAGCGCTTTCTCTGTGTCCGGCAGGTGTAAATATGTATGAGCAGCAGTTTGAGGAGAAAGCGGGTGAAAGAATCACATGTCAGAGTGAACATGTGCATGCTTACGCCCCTCCCCAGTTGGTGGTGGTCATGTGATAGGAAAGGCAATACTAGAATACTCTGGCAGTGCTCCGGAGCTCCGTACTTGTGCAGATGTTAAGTCACGAACTCGATTTTTGTCACATCCATGCTCACGTGAGCACAGGGGCAACCTGATAAATGGAGAGAATTCCAGGAAAAGTATATTGCATGTGTGGTGCTAAGTGCGCTTGCACTTCACAGCTTATTCCCTTATTTCACGCAGGCTTCTGTAAACTTAAACATGCAAACATTTTCAGAGTCCCACTTTTAGGCTGTGCCTCAAGTGTTTTTTTTTTTTTTTTTTTTAAACTGAACTGACTGGTCAGATGTTCATACTTAAAATGCAGAAGACTATCAAACCAGTTTTCATCACTTTACTCTTGATTTATTTCAGACGAGAAGACCATTTATTTGACACCGGAACAAGAGAAGGACAAATCCCACTTCACAGACAAGGAGGTGTGTGTGTCTGTCCATCCGTCTGTGACCATGATGTAGATTTATTCATGAGTCATGTAGATTTGTGTAAAAGGCCATTTTGGTTGAGAACGCTCACATAAATGAAAACAGACTGTCCAGTTTAAACGAGCTGCTTACTGTAATAAGTACTTGTGAAATGTGGGCTTCCTGGATTGAAGTGAAATGTGCCTTTGCTAATTTGTGCATCCATCAGACGGGGCAGGAGCACGAGCTGATCGAGTGTATGCCGCTGTTGGAGTGGTTTGCCAATAATTACAAGAAGTTCGGAGCCACGCTGGAGATCGTCACAGACAAAAGTCAGGAAGGTTCGCAGTTCGTGAAGGGATTTGGTGGAATCGGAGGTGGGTTCACAGGCCTGTGCATTCAGCTTGTTGGTCATTTTTACATGATTATTTGTGTTTATGGTTTATCATTTGATGTGTGTTGTCTAAGATTCAAGATAATTGTTACTATGTTCGCACATGATGAAATTTCATATGAGGCTCTCGGCTGTAAAAGGTGGAAGTTAAACAGGCTAAAAGTCCTTGAAACATAAACGAAAAAAGCTGAGAGCCCCAAGCCGCCGCCACCTGAGTGTATAATGAAAGGGTTCTTTTTGAAGGTCCTAACAGTAGCTGTTTTCCAGTCTCTGACTTTTCTTTCGGCTTTTTCCCCTCCTGGGTCGCCACAGCAATTCATCTGTTTTCGTCCATCCCTGTCCTCCACATCCTCTTGTCTCACAACAGCTAACTTCATGTTAGGAGCTATTTTACAGTACTGGGTTCCGATGTTGGATAATTTTGCCTTTAGAAACTCAGCCTTCTGTGATCAGTAAAGATGTGCAAATTTATTTGAATTTCTGGCTGACTAAGTATTTGAATGATGTCGTCACTCTTCAGGTGCTTTTGCCTTACAACTATCCAGTGGCAGTTTTAACTTTGGAAAATGTTACTCAAAGCCAGATTGCTTCCTGTTAAAGCAATAAAATACACTCCACACCCAAACTGAAATGTAACCAAATGTCAGTTTGTATATTTAAATATTTAAAATGCAGAAAGCCGCACCCCTGCTTTAGTCTGATCGAAGCTTTCTACAGGAATACTTACTTATTTGGTCTTGTTTTAAAATGAAGAAAATCCTGTTGCTCTGTTTATATTTTGGTTGAAATTTTATCCATTAATAATCCTGTGTGAATTGCTGTACCAAGCATATGTTGTTTTGTGGGTGGTGATATTTTAGCATCTCCAAGTCAAATTTTGCGTGCTCCTCCATACAGCCTTACAGGAATGTGATGTACGACCTGCTCAGCCTTATCGAGTGTTCCTCATCTAACCTGTGGGCGCCTCTCTCGCTCGGTCACATTTTCTGTTCGGCCTTTTACATAAACAGCCAAATTTTGCTATTGATGCATTCTGCTGTAGTTTGCTATCATGTTATGGTTGCTTACGAATTTGTTAGAATATGAGGCACCGTGTGGTTTTTGAGACAAATATGAAGGAGTTGATGCTGATGGATTTCTCTTTGATCAGAGTATGGTTGCTTCTGTGTCTGTCATCTTAAAAAATTTTAAAAGCATATGTACTGTTTACTCATGCAAACACGTTTTGACAGTATTGTAAACATAATATGGAGTTTAACATGGGGTATGGCTATAAGAGAGCATTTTGTTTTACATCTGTATGTGTTTGCCTCTGTTGGTAAGAATTCAGTCATTTTGATAAGTCTCTTTGTTTTAAAATCATTCTCTGGATCCTGCAGAACATTGATCTAGCTTTTTTTGGAGGGTTAAACATAACTGAGTGATCAGTGCTTCCTTGTGGCTTCTAGAAAAACCAAAGCAACAAAGCTCCACTGAACTGGATGCATTTTGAACATTATTAATCCTGAATAATTGAAGAGAATGACCACTAACTTGTGTGTGTGTGTGTGTGTGTGTGTGTGTGTGTGTGTGTGTGTGTGTGTGTGTGTTGCAGGTATTCTGCGGTACAGAGTGGATTTCCAGGGGATGTAATACCAGGGAGAAGACGATGAGTTTTTCGATTTGGATGACTACTAGGTAGTCTGAGACTGAAATGAGAAGCGAAACGGAAAAAAGATTGCTATGGAGAAAAAAAAATCCAGAAAGAAATATCTTTCTTTTGCAGCAAGTGAGTGTGTGGACCCTAATTAACCACAAACACACACAGGCAGTTTGAGAAGCTGAAGAGGAACTAACTGTCTGTCAGTCAAACTAAAGACAGCACCCTTCACGAATAACAAATCTACTCCTGCCTTAGAGCGCTCTGATTGGATAAGACTTTGCCTCATTTTCTTTATTCTTTCCCTTTCGAATTCAAGAAGTGTCAGCAAGTGTCCATGATGTAAATCTGCTCAGCCCAACCAAGAACTATCTCTGGACTTAAGCCTCCTATAAAGAAATGTTTTTCTTTATATCCCTGTCTCTCCATATTATTTCCACTCCATCCACCAGTTCATACCTCTCTGGGTCCTTGTTGCATTTCCCGTTTTCCTTTTTTTTTTTTGTTTTTTTTTTTTTGTTTTTATTTTATTACTAGCAATTGCTGCTGCTGTGTTTTATGACAGTGTGGGATTTTTTTTACCTGGGTTTCTGTAGTGAAATGGGGGGGGACAAAAAGTATTAAATTTGAACTGCTTTAAAATCCAGTATCGTTACACGTGACCTGTTTTTTGTTTTGTTTGTTTTTGTTTTTCATTCCTTTTTTTCTTCCCTGAAGAGAGAACGTTGATGACATTGGTTGTCCACATTATAAACTACTTTGTCAATCTTTGTAAGGCCTTTACAGTGCTTTTTCTTATTCATCAGTTTGGAGATTTGCTCTGAAATCACTGGGTATGATAAAGAGCCTGAAAATGGGGCCTCGAACATTTCACGTAATGAAGGATCTCGAGTTGGGTTTGTTTCAGAGAAGATTAGTCCAAGCTGATGTTGCTGAATTTAGTCTATGCTGATTTGCCAGTGACCAATCCTATATATGGGACTTTTCTTATCCATACTTGAAATAAACAATTCTCTCTGAAGCAGTTAGTGGTACTCAGTAGGGTTTCACATAAGCCGCCTCTGAGTCTGTGTTTGCTCCTTTGACAAGGTCAGACGATCAAAATAAAAAACAAGTACTGTACAGCTGATTTACGCATATCCCTAACTTTCCACTTTAATCACTGCTGGCGATTGATAGTTTGGTGTTTTGTTAGCATCATGATTGTCTACTATTAGACTAATCAGGGTCGTTTTTCTAAGAGCCTACTGTATCAAGGACTGGAATTTCTTTCCACGTGCTGTTTAGTGACTCCTCTTCTGTCCTGCAGCTGCTCATGAATGAAGAAAATGAAGCGCACTACGTTTCCATCTAGCTTGTTTGTCTGTCTTTATTTGAAATCGTACCCTTCTGTTTTAAGTGTGTCCATGCTTCTGAGCGGAGAAGATTTACAATCTGCTGTCAGTAAGGCTGGGGAAATTGTCAGTATCCCAGTCTTGATTTATTTAAAAAAAAAAAAAAAAACTATGCTTTTCTACCAATCTAGGTTTTTTTTCTTTTTTTTTTTTTTTTTTTTTCTTTTTCTCAGTAAGCAGTTAAGTGGTGCAGGCAGCATCTGTCTGCCTCTTACAATGGAATGAATTGAACTGGTAATAGAATGAAATGTGGTTATTCAACCCTCTCTCGATAATGCAGTTTGTGTGCATATGGTAAATTGACATCAGATGGAAATGTTCTTTGGACCAGCCAGAGATCTTTCCGAGAAGCATGGTAGATATTCTAAAGGAAATAAATCCGATTTTGACATGTACTGTGTATATTATATATATTGGGAATTATATATTTCTAGTGGTGAAAGTTTGAGTCTGTAGATGTGACAATATGTATTTACTTTTAAAATGTGCATCATTTTAAGTCTGAGATTCTGCATCACTTTAGAAAGGAAAGCTTGTTGCTTGGCGTGACCCAACACCATACCTGTTTGCCCATGTGAAATTCCATTCAGTACAGTTTTTCTACGTCGGTATGTACACGCAGAGTGGTCGGTAGCAGTTAGGGTGCTGGGCTCATGATCAGGGGGTCGTGGGTTCGAATCCCGATGTAACCACCACCGTGCTAAGATCCCTGGGCAAGGTCTTAACCACAAGTGAGCCTCTGTCCAACCAGCAGTATAAATGGTACCAGTAAAAATACTGGGAAGGTAACCTGCGATGGACTAGCGTCCCATCCAGGAGGAGCTGAAATCCGAGTCGCTTCACGCTACAGACACTGGGGATAAGCACCGACCTTAATGAGCCCCTGGGCTTGGGTGTTAAAAAAAAAAAAAAAAAAGGTACACCTGGAACTTGGTGAGAGAGAGGCTAAGGTAGCCCAATCCCAATCGTCCCCCGTTGCGAAAGGGTGAGGCCAGTCGGTCACTGCTCATTCCCTCTTGAAGCGTTCTGAACAGGAAGCCTGTTTAAGAAGTTTCAAAATCTTCTCAATTGGGAAAAAAAAATACTGCAGTAGGTTGAGAATATCTGAGCAACAGGTTCAGCTTTGAAATGAAATCTAGTTTCAGTAAGATGATGGCAAGTGTCATTGCAAGGAAATGTTTCCCAACCTGGTGAACTCGTTGAGTGGCTGACCCGGTTCCCTGACTTCACCCCATTTGATTTCTCTTCCCCCCCCCCCCTTCCCTGTAGGGTTACCTTAAATTATGAGTGTATAATTATCAGCCCGCACCCTCGAAGTCCACAAGGATTCAATTCTGCAGATGTTGTGCTGTTCCACCTGGCATGACTCTTCGAGCCATGTCACCCTTGAGATATCTCCTCCAAGTGTGTATAGACAACGACAGCCATCATTTGGAAGATGACACCTTTAAAACATGTATAAAAACTGTATTGAATGAAGTTTTTCTGTGCAAATATTTTAGTCACCTTTTTTTTCATTAGCCGTTGAAATGCAAGGTTTTTTGTGTCACACTGTTTCGGATGGTGGTTCATCACGTAGCACTCAGGGTCCCCAATTCCACCCTGAGCTCAGGTTCAATATGATGAACACTTATCTGCTTTTATCTGACTTCTGAAAAACATGCAGGTGTATTGATTGCTCTTTGGAAATCACCCTTGTGTGTGGAGGAGTGTGTGTGAATGAGTTCACTGGCTGTGCAATGGCTGGGTACATCATCTGATGCTGTGTTGAACACCAGTGTTCCCGGCACAGGATCAAGCCATCGTTAAAGATGAATGAGAGTTATAAATGGAGCAAATCATGAGTAGTTAAAAGTCAGCTCTCTTGCTGTTTTTTTTTTTTAAATGGGTACTTCATTAATCAAAGTTTGGATTAAATGATTATTTGGCAAAAGTGAAAATTATTTTAAAATTAGCTTTTCGTATCAAGAAATACCTATTGTAGTGAAGAATTTTCTTTCATTCTTTCATACATTCATTTTAATCCTGACGAGGGTCACGGGGTGGCTGGTGCCCAGCTCAGCTGCCTCTGGGCAAGGGCAGAGTACACCCTGGAGAGCTCGCCAGGCCATTGCAGGGCAGAAACATGCTGACGGCTATGCAGCTACTCTTGACGAATAGTGAAGAATTTTTATTTTAGTAATTTTGACCATCATCCTGTTTGTGTTCATGTAGCCAAATGATTATGATAAGTATATCGACCCACTGGCAGTGGTGGTAAGGTGCTGGATTACTGATCCCAGGGTTGGGGGTTCAAGCCCCACTGTCAACGTTTCTCACTGCTGTCCCCCCAGTGCAACTAACTGGGTTATCAAATGCCAGCCATGTCTCTCACTGTCTGGTGAGAGGGATGTAAAAGGGACATTGCTGACTTTCGTCAAGTGTAGCTGCATAGCTGTCATCGTGTTTCTGCCTTGCGATGGCCTGGTGAACTGTCCAGGGTGTACTCTACCCTCGTCTAGAGTCAGCTGAGATGGGCATCAGCTTCCCTGTGACCCTAACTAGGATTAAGCGATTCAGAAAATGAATGATTGAATATCGACCCACTTTTTCATTTCTGCAGATCATGTGGCTGTAGCAAAGAATCATGCAGCTCCAGGACCAGAGCATTGTACCAGTGTAAATAGTGGAGAACTGCATGGATAAATGATCATGTCTACAGGTGTTCCTATTAAACTGGACGCTGAGTGGATTACGTTTTGGCTGATTCATAAGAAAAGCCCCAGCAACACGCGGAGCCAATCAGAAAGCAGCACGCGGTTGCACAGCGACGCCTCCTAAGTTTGGTTTAGCCAATTGGGTTTTCGGTGTCTTCCTGTTGAGTGACGTCACGACTCGGAAGCCAGAGTCGACAATCAACTCAACGCTGGACAGAAAGAGCACATTTCGACTCTACCTAAATAAAGTATGAATTCAGGACAGAATAATACAGTCAGTCGGAGTTTGACTTCACATTTTAGTGCTTTATGAGACTATTTTGACAACTTTTTTAAAAAATATATCATGTGTGTAATTTTTTTAGTAATATGTGATCACATGCACTTAACTGTCATATACATACACTTTAATGTATATGAGGCATATGCACCTGATTACATATTACTTACTTACACATACTTCATTCATCATTCATTCATTTTCCAAACCGCTTAATCCTAATTAGGGTTGCCGGGAGGCTGGCGCCCATCTCAGCCGACTCTGGGCGAGGGCGGAGTACACCCTGAACGGCTCGCCAGGCCATCAGAGGGCAGAAACACGCTGACGGCTATGCAGCTACTCTTGAAGAACATCAGCAATTGTCTTACACATACTTATTTGTCATCATTTCATCATCACCCATTATGCCGAACTGCATAATCCTACTCGTGTGGTGAGGATGCTTATCACTGCTGTAGCTGGGCGAAGGCAGGGTATCAACAGACAGTCAACAGACTCACAACTAGGTGATCAATCTGGACCAACCAATTAGCCTAATGTGCATTTCTTTGAACTGTGAGTTGAAACCTGTGCAAACATGGGGAGCACATGCAAACTTTACATAGAAATACCGGCGCCTGGGACTCGAACCTAGGACCTTCAGCATGTGAGGTGGACATGCTGACTACTACTACACCAATTATTTGCTGAGGACAAGGTGGACAATATACGTGGCTAAAAAGATACTCAGATATATATAACATGGAGAGGACTTTCCAATTCAGCAACTTCGGCTGATCCTGAGACAAATATTTTTAGTACATATTACATGGAAACCAAAGCAGAAAATCACACTAAAATTACATTTTTATGGATTTATTTATTTATTATTGTTGTTTTTTTTTTTTTAGAATGTTTTTCATTGTAATAGATGTAGGTGAGAATGCACGAACAGGAGCATCGGCTCAGAGCTGTGTACAGTAACAGCAGCACTTTAGGCCCCAGTCAAAGCTTATGTGTGTATGATACAGAAACAAAAAGCAAATTAAAACAAGAATATTGTGGTTCATGTAAACATCTTTTACCTGTTACTGAGGCAAGTCTGAAGCAAGGTGAGCTCTTGTGCTTTGAGCAGAACTCAGCGCCGTGTTAGTTGATCGCGAAAGATAAATGAAATATTTTAAAAACCTCTTTAGACCTTTAGTATATACTACAAAAAGAGATGTAAACTGTGCTATGTAAAGGTATTTTAATATAAAATGCATGGAAAAAAACAATAATAATAAATATTAAATTTTTCATTTTTATGATTTATTTTTCTACTTTATGCCCAACAACCATGACATCACCTTCTCCAAGTGACAATGACAAATCTGTGAGAGTCCAATGTTGTGATCAAAACATTATTCACGCTCACATTTTTAAAAGTAAATAATACAAAAATAAAATAATAAAAAAGGTTAAAGATAATCAAATTATTTTTTGGACACATGACACTCCATTCGTTACACTCTTTACAAATCATTATTTGCACACATGAAGGGAGAGGTGGTGCTAAGGTCTGTTGGTAGCTCACGCCAACTTGAACACCTTGAACTCGCTGTGTGGTTCCAGCAAGATGGAGCTACGACACACCCTGCTCAAGGATCATTAGAAGTGCTGATGGAAATGTTTGCGGACTTGGTGATCTTGTTCCATTGCAATATTGGGTGCTCAGCCTGTTCCCCTGAGCTTTCCCCATGAGTGTGGATGGTCGTGTGTGTGTGTGTTGGTTCAATGACACACTGGCGAGCTGTTCAGGGTATATGCTGCCTTCATCCAGTATTGGCCAAGATAGGCTCCAGCCTCCCCACAACCCTAACAGGAGCAAGCTATTCGGTAAATGATATTTTGCAAATTTTCTGCAAGTTTAAATGACCTGAAATCAGACGAAATCAGACTTGAACATTGCACATTACACTGCACTTCATATCTGCTCCCATTTTAGGATGTACACTATTAAATATTAATACGAATATTAAATATGAATAACTATGAATTGATGCACCGATTTAAAACCATATTAAGAAAATGAACAATTATCCTTAGATTATGATTGATAATAAATAACAGATTATCTGATAATTAAAAAAGAGTCCTGATTATTATTTATGAACAATAAATAATTCATTGAATAATAAATGATTCATTCAGCCCTAACTCAGGCAGGTCCTGAATAAAGCCGATCTGAGATTATTAATATATATCGCTTTACAGATTTAATGTTATTGTCAAACATCGAATCGTACTTTAATAAATCAAAATCGTATCGTATGAAGATTCTGTTGTATCGACACATCGAATCAGTTCGTATCAGCGGTGGAAGATTCTGTTGTATCGACACATCGAATCAATTCTTATCGCCTGATGTTTAAATCTTTAATACAATCTCAGAAGTATTTAATAAATTTCCACACCATTGATACTACTGAAACCGATTTAATTTATGACCAGACGAGTTTATAACAAGACAGAAACGGTAAATAAGGGATGTTTATTTTGATAGAGGTCCGCCTTTGTTGTGTTGAGTTGTTTCTGGCTTCACCATTTCAGTGCTGTTTGGTAACTGGTTTCCATTTTCGCAGAGGCGGACGGTACAACAACATGGAGCCGGAGATGGAGGACAAAACACTGGAGCTGATGGTGAGTTAAATCAAATTACACCAACACAGACATGTTATTAACTCAGGGATAAACATCAGTACAATCTCAGGGCTTTACGAATGAGTGTGTATATGATAAATAAACACACTGCCTCTGTTAGCACGAGACAAGATTAACGTTAGCTATCTGAGGAGCTAGTTTGCTAACTTGCCATCTTGTAATTTGAGGGCCTTGGCATTGGGAAAATGTATGTGTTTTGTTGTTTTTATTTCAAACCAATCCAAATTTTATGAATAAAATTCTATCTGAACATAAAATAAGCTAATATAAGAACTGCGTAACAGAAGAACTGCGTAGTTGTTAAAGCAGCCGTGTTCAAAACTAGCCATTGTAGCACTTCATAGTGTGTCAGAACAGTGCTCACGGTTGGACCCGTAACCATGGTGACTGTTGGTGGGGGTATTAATTTGGCAATACTGCCTAAATACTTGTGTATGCGGTTTGGGACGGAGCCAGCAGCGGTGGTGTTAGTGCGCCATTTGGTGATGTAGTCCCCCAGACCATTTACTTATTAACCGAAAACACTAGATATTCGATCTGTTTACATTTAATAGTCTTGATATTAATTATATACAGCATGTATCTTTCGGATTTGTTTTATTCTGCAGTGCTTGAGGAAGTGAAACAGGTGCCTGAGCAGGTGAATGTTAGACTGCATTAAGGTGTAGCGGAATGATTTACTGACCTTGCACCTTCCTTTGTCGATATCACTCCACTGGGGTTTGAATTTCAAATGCTTGTAGACTTGTCTTCTACCTAGTATACTGTCGTGGTGATGTCATTGCTCATAGTCTTTTTTTATTTTTATTTTTTGAAGGGGTTACCAATGCTACACTGCAGTTTGTTTTGTTTGTACACCAGGGCTGGGCGATACTGGAAGAATACACGGCATCCCACAGGGTTTCCTTTTAAGCCCCATGTTATTCTGTTTGTATCCATTAAACATGTAATTGACAAACATAACATTTTTTAGATTTTCCTCTATGGATGAAGCCTGAAGCCGGATTACAGGCATCAACTCAGGCAAACTCTGCAGCAACGACTACGCACAATGAACGGCATCATTTGTGGCCAGGGTACTGTTAATCCCGAGGATCACTCATGACGCCGGAGACGTGTCTCTGATGCTGGCCTTGAAATGTTACTTAGTCCGCTTCTAACAAACAATAGGTGGTGTTTGTTTTAGGCTAGGTTATTGATTTGCTTGTCGAGGTGAGGAATAACTCTTTGAGGTGTGCTCTTCGAGGAAATGATAGGGTTGAGATCAAGTTAAGTTAGTGTGCCAAACGTAAAGAAATGGGAAATATATAGAACTCTTTATTCATCTCGTATAATAGTGGTTTGCAAACATGGGCCATTTTTATGTATTTACTAACACATCATACTGTTTTATTAATTTAGAGTTGTCATATTGATAGCAATATGAAGCCTTAGAGAGTACCATGTTTATCACCATTATTATACACACACATGTAATTCGGGCTGCAACAACGAATCGATAGAAATAGATTAATAAAAGAGTTGGCGACGAATTTTGTTGTCGATTAGTTGATTCGGCAAATGGATGGGGTCTTGCCGCTGCGCGATTCCGCCGCTTGGGGGCGCCGTCACGCTGCTGTGTCGCGCATGCACCTCCTCCCAGCTGAATCGAGTTTGGTTAGTCAGTCTGATCGGGTTTTGGACGCTATATAAGCTGCCCTGTTTTTATCTGTATTGCTGGTTCATTTCGTGAAGTCGTGATTATTTTTTTTTATTTATTTATTTTATTTTTTTTTTTGTTTGTTTCACGGATTCTCCGTTTTCAAGATTACTCTGTTTTGTTTCTCCTTTTTTTCAGTCAGTAAGCTTCCTCCGATTGAGGAAGGCTTAAACTCTGTCTTCTGTTAGCCTTAATAGAGGTGTGTTTTGGTCATCCTGAATAAAGGTGTGTTCAGCAATCCACTTTGTTCAGCAATCCCTCGTCCTCTAAGACCTTATCAGGGCAGACGCAAACCAACGCTAAAATTACCCTGCCTTGCAGTCTTTAAGTAAAGCTAACTACTTAGCTTAGCTAGTGCTAGCACTTACTTCTGCCAAGTGAGGTGTGACTAAGTGTTCAGGTGTTTAAATTCAATATTGAAATTTCATGATTGAAAAAATGTTCTCTTATTTGAACACAGGAATAAAAATTATAAAATGCTGGTGTTCTATCTGATTCATCGAATAATCGAAAATATAATCGATCACTAAAATAATCGTTAGTTGCAGCCCTACATATAATGCTATAAGTGAAAAAGTGTGTACCATTTTTGTAACTTTAAATTTGCCATGATGATCAAGCTTAAAAAAATCAAACAGAAGCAGTCTTAGTATCACTTTTAGCTGATTGTGTGATCATTGGGTCAGAAGCTATCTGCAGCAAACATTTCCATTCCTCGCACGACTTATGCACGGGGCTGATTCACCATTAAACCAGTTAACCACATCAAGGACCAGTTTACTTCCTGTTACTTTTTCCTGTCGGCTCTGTAGATCTGTGGTGAGCTTGTGCATTCAAACCGTGGGTGGGGTCACACATTTGATGTGTGTGTGTGTGTGTGTGTGTGTGTGTGTGTGTGTGTGTGTACACTCTGAATGTCAACATAAACACTAAGCCCACACTCTTTGAGAAGAAAAAGAGAAACAAGTAGAGCCAATCGCCCTCTTGAAGCCCCACCCACTCCATAATGCAGGCCTGATGCTTAAATGTTGTGTGTGTCCAACACAGTCTGCACATAGGTAGGTGGGTAGGTAGGTGGGTGGGTGTGAGTATTTGCGTGTATATTTGCTCACTATGTGTTGCTCTAATACTGTTTTTTTTCCCTCCCTCACTTACCCCCACTCTCTCTCTCTCTCTCACTTCCTTTCCTTTCTTTCTTTCTTTTCTTTTTTTTCCCCTCTCGCTCTTTCTCACCATTTCTCACTAACTTCATCCAAATTGCACCCACGTTCTGTCTCTCTCTTCCCTTTCACTATTAACTACCCCTTTTTGCCTTTTTCCCCCTTGAACACTTCTTCTTTCATGGCTCATTTCCTCTCTCTCTCTCTCTCTCTCTCTCTCTCTCTCTCTCTCTCTCTCTCTCTCTCTCTCTCTCTGA
>JAQNCB010000007.1:23257834-23268552 GCA_030068295.1 Euristhmus nudiceps | reverse complement strand
GGGGGGACAGCAGTGACAACTGTTGACAGTGGGGCTTGAACCCCCAACCCTGGGATCAGCAATCCTGCACCTTACCAACAGGCCACCGCTACCCCGATAACATACATAAGAAAACTATTTATAACTAAACTTGTAACTAAACAGAATGTGCAGGCTACCTTACATTTATAAGATCATCCATGAAGTTACCACCATTGACCCATTTCTTTTAAAACTGCTGCTTTTTGGCTGAACTGTCACTTCATTACCTACAGTAGTTTTTGTGGGGCATCAAGCCATGGGGAAATCATGCTTCAGACACAAAGACATTGTAAAATGGTAGATCCATGCATACTTTACGTTCATAAGAAGGAGAAGTTGTGTGGAACCTTCTAACGGGTACAGTATATCTTGCTTGCAATGACAATAGGCTTTAGAATGAATGGATGATGTTTAACGGCACTTTCAACACATATAGTGTGTTATATCATGCTAAACGATGTAATTATACAAGCAAACATATGACTAAGATCTAGTTTCAAATCAAGACAATACTCAAACATTAACAACAAATTCTTAACTCAAGAAAATAGGCTTTAGAAGAGTAGAATGTTAGTAGAACAGTCATGCATTCTTATGCCGTGTAAACAATTTAAAAAGGTGCTGTATCTAGCACATGTTCTATATGTGCTTGCACGGGTTTCCTCGGGGTACGCTGATTCCCTCCCACAGTCCAAACACATGCATATTAGACTAATTGGCTGTTTTAGATTGACCCAAGTTGTAAGTGTGAATGGTTGGGTGTGTGTTGTTCTTCAATGGTCTGGCGAGCTGTTCTGGGTGTACCCTGCCTTCACCCAGTGTCGGCTGAGATAGGCACAGCCTTCCGATGACCCTAGTAGTATGATTATTCGGTTCAGCAAATGAGTAAGTGGGTGATGAGTTGTGACTAGTTTTACTTGTCTCGGAAATGATGTTCTAGATTTCACCCTCGCTGGCCGCTTCCTGTCCTGTACGAGGGAGAACCAGGTAGTAGGTGAGAACTGCCAGACTTACAACTTACCAAATTAAGAGAAAGGATGCTTTAAAAAAAAAAAAAAAACAACGACAGGCTGTTTGCATCAGGAACATAAGCTGTAATCAATGATTTAAGGGGTTTACTGGGTTTACCTTTCAAATGCATCTGCCTTTAATAAAGAACTTTTCTGAAGTCCCTTTAGGATCTCCGTCTGACCATTAAATAAGACCTTATATACAAAAGATTTAGGTATTTGGTGGAAGATATTTTTCTTTTTATGCCCATATTTAACTGCCATTTTAGCCTGTTGTTTAGTCTGTGGCACTAATAAACCCCCAGGTACTCTAATAAAAATCGAGTGCTGCCTAAAAATGTGCCATTTTGATGTCTGAAAGTATAGTCAGCATTATTATCCCATAATGCACTGAGAAAATGATTGCGCAACCTATAGTCATGAAGCAAGCAACATATAACCATCGTGCATTGCCTTATTCCTTATGACGGGAGACGTGAGAAAAATTCAGGAGTTTTAGTGCAAAGTTAAGGACAGCACATCATAACACAAACGACTGTTTAAAAGTGATTTTTACATCAAGCTCAAAAAACATTAAGCCAAAGTGTACAACACATTCTAAACAAAGAGTCAAGTGTAATTAAAATAGAAGATAGAAAATAAATATAAGCCAAAGTGGAGTAAGACATAAAATATGAAAATGTATAAAGTTACAGCGCCGTAAAAGAAATCAATACGAATCTCAAATTTGATTAAATCTGATTTAATTCTCACATTTAATTTAATTAAAATCAGTGGCAAAAAGAGAACTGGTGGTTTTTTTTTTTTTTTTTTGCTCCTTTAGCTAACCTGTTGACCTGTTGCTAAAATGTTGACCTGTCATATCCGAAAAGTGTAACAATAATTATGTAATGAACATTAGTGTCTGAAAGCATTTTACCTCTTGGCGTTTGCACTCGGTCTAGATTCCTCTCCATTCTATAATATTTATTCATTTTCTGAACCGCTTAATCTTAATTAGGGCCACAGGGAGGCTGGCGCCCATCTCTGCCAACTCTGGGTGAGGGCTGGGTACACCCTGTACAGCTCACCAGGCCATTGCAGGGCCAACACTCACACCTAAGGGAGATCAGACTAAGGTCATTTAGCCTACTGTGCATGTTTTTGGACAGTGGGAGGAAACCAGAGTACCCACATGGAGAGAACATGCAAACTCCACATGAAAACACCCAAGGCTGGGCATCGAACCCAGGCCTTCTTGCTGTGCAGCGAATGTGCTAACCAGTACGCCACCGTGCCACGTATTCTATAATACAGTATATATTCTTTGAGTAACTCGATAGTGAGTAAGGGGACGTGAATGAGTGAGTGATTTCTATCAAGCCCAGGTGTTTTTTGAGTCGCGGTTTATCTTTCACAATTATAATCACATTTTATCTCTTGGTACAGGAAGAATGTGCAATTCTGATATTTTCTATGTTCCAGCGATCTGTCACATTCCATTTTTTGGTCTCTACCTAAAGTTGCACTTTGTTCCAGTTGGTTGTCAGCTTCCACATTTCTGTCACATTCTATATTTCTGTGGCCGCTTTAAACCAGCTGTAATGTGCGCTTGGTGAGTCTGCAAAAAAAAAAAAGAAGCATGCAGTGACAGTAAAGAGGAGTGGATGATTGAAGAAGTGTCATCAGATGCTTATTTCTCTTATCTTTCTCCATGCTATTTCTCTCTTGGGTACAGTATGTGTCAGGTATAGTGAAAGGGTAAGTGAAACAGACCATGACAGAAAGATGGGAAAAGACAAAGATGGGAAAATACAGATAGGATAAATACTTGTAGGTCAAAATCACATCCCTTGCTTTCATTCTGTTTCTCTTTCTCTAGTTTGCACTTTCTGTGTCTGCCTGCAGGACAAAAGACTGGGGCCTGGCAGTGTGGGTGTCAGGTGATGTGTGACGGGCTTAAATTAAAGATGACATAATGAAGGGGCCGCTGCTGGGGATCTACAAACTAAGGGGCCATGCAGGATGGGCAATCCAGGCGAGGGCACAGCATGCTGGGCAGTGGCAAAGCTCACTTATGGTCCAGATGGTACACGTTAGCGAACCATGCTAATGAAACACAGGCTGACGTCAGGCACAACACCCTTCCATTGTTATGCTACTTAATTTGCTGTAATATTTGCCTTACAAATGAAAGGAAGGAGACTATAAATGCCTGCGGAGGGGCAGATGCAGATGTAGGGTTTTAGTTTTAGTTTACCCTACAAATTGAGGAGTGTGCAGCAAGCATTAATCCTAAAGCCAGGGTCTGAAAAAAAGGATTGAGGTACTTCTACCTCTGTGAGCTTAAAGTAGAGAGCAGCCTACAGTCTACTCCGCACACAGAAGCTCAAATAATCGAGAGCTTAACTTAAATCCCAATCCTGTTTGAAAAATACTGTTGTGAAGCTAGTGAGTCGTAGATCGTGAAGTGTGAAAAGGGTTTGGGAGAATAAGGGAAAGGGGCGAGAAGGAAAAGACAATGCCATGCAACTGTGTCGGAACTGGGTTGTGCACTAGAAGTCCAGTGTGACAAAGAGGGCGAGAGCTACAAAGGCCGCCGTCAGGCTTGACCACTCTTGCATGTATCCACACACATCCAAGCTCACCCACAATGTTTAGTTCTTCAATGGCCCTGGCTACTCACCCCTAAACACACTCCCGCTCTTATTATTATTTTTTTTTGTCAGGAAAGGTTCCATTCATCCACTTCTCCCCTCAGACTCTCTTCTCTGAACCAGCCCAAGGAATGCCTTTGTTTTTCCGAAGACAAACGTACTGTAGCATTAAGTACCACCTGCAAAGTTGGCAAAGCTGACACAGAGCCCGAGAGAGGAAGACAGCATGGAAGGGGTCGGGTGGAGGGGGCAATTTGGTATACGCTGGCAAGGACCATCAAGACGAGTGAATAGAAGAGAAAAAGAATATCTGATGGAGCAAAGAGACGGATTGTAACATATGAAGTTATAGAGTATTCCTTGCTCCCTCTTTTTCTGACAGGGTGAATGTAAGGTGCTTTACTGGAGTGAGTAATAAGAGAAGGTGTTGCCAGAATAATTACATAGTACATTAAAGGCTTTTATAAACATTAGCGTTCTTTCTTCACCCAGTGGGATGGCGAGCTCACAAACGACCAAAAAAGTCATTGCAAGATAGATGGACAGGCAGAAAGGGAGGAGTGTAAGAAGATAAATATGGTGGAAGGACAGAGGGCAGGTAGACAGAAGTGGTTGAGTCTATCTCATGAAAGAAGGTTAAGATGATGAAGAATGGGAGTAGAAGAAGACGAAAGAGTGAAAAAATGACATCCAGGACTCAAGATCCAACAAAAACCACATCTGGTTTCCTCATCAAGAGGGATCCAGCCCATGGAATGCAGGACGCATGGCCCTGACCTCATATTCTAAATATACATAGTCATACCATACATCTTACAGCGGCACATGCCCTAAGCCTTGCAGTCCATGCCAATCTACCACCTATTGCCTTCACATAGGCATGCAGCACACAGAGCTCATAAGAAACCACAAGAAAACACTCTTAACCAAACTCATAATTTTGGGAATTAGATATCAATGTGAAAGAATGGGGTAGGATGTATAGAAAAAGAAAAATTGCTCAAGTCGTATTTGAATGGCTCGAGCGCTCTAAAAGGTTTTCTTAGCCTTTGTAAGAAGGGAAGCCCTGTGCTGTAGGGCACAATATAAACCCTTCACAGGTTCCACCCTTTAGGGTCCTGGATGGAACTTTTTATCGGATTGTAGGAAGAGGAAAGGTAGGGTGAGGTTGAAGCAATTAAAGTGACTGATAGACCTTCTGCCTTCCGTCTTGTTCCAACCGTAGCTTGCGTTACTGAGCAAAACACGTTTGCTTTATTTTTTTCGTTACCCAGGTGCCGCAAAGGACAAATTCCATAGCTTGCTGCTGCAGTGCAATACAATGATCTCACTTTGGTGTTTCTGCCAGTATGCTTTTATTCAGAGCCAGATAACTGTTCGAAAACAATGCCTGCTGTTAATTACTCAACTACCCATTCATTCTCACCGTCTCGAATATCTCTTTAGACACTGGACATGAACTGACCCTTTCCCATTCTAGCCTCTTTCAAAGTGACCCAAACCTTCAAAACAAAGCCAAAACTCTTGGCTGAGGTGCCATACCTGTTAGTACTTCCTGGCAAAGTTCACAAATGTTCTCCTTCATTTAGACAAGTTCATTTGGCTTGTGAGTGTTTTCTCTGAATGTTCTGAAGCCAGCTGCAAACATTAGACTTCTTGCGTTCTTGAAAGAACAAGGAACATCAAGCCAGAGTGCCAAGGAATGTTAAGGATAAATTTACTACCACTTGCATACATTGAACTTCTTAGGGAGAAGTTCATACGGACACGATGACGTATCACAAATAAACCAGCCAATCTGTCCCAGTTGCAGCAGATCATTTTGGCAGATGACTGGTTAAAGAAATTGGTCCCAGAATGCACAGGCATGGATGTGATTAAAATCCTGAAAAGAAACTCATATTTTGAGTGCAATCCCACTTGTCAAGACACACGGTTTGTTTAACGAATACCAAACCGACACATCAAGCATGGCGGTGTTTCTTAAGAACTGATTGGCTGAGGGCCTGACAAACTGCGTTTCATACGCTACCAAAAACGAGACCTTACTGGAATTTCTGAGGCCTGGAGGATGGAGCTGTTACCAATGACTTTCACTGTAGCTACAGTGCACTTGAGACCTCGGTGTATTTAGTCCAACCATTACCTTTCTTCTGGCCTTTACTTTAAGGAACAGATGGTTCTCCACTAAAGTGTTGTTGGATATTCTTAGTGATTATAGCAAGCATGTGGAGAGCTCGGTTCAATCAGTGATAATTGAAAGACGAACACTAAATGGTACTGCTGAGTTTGAGTGGACTCATGTCACAAGGGAGAGAATACAAGCCGTCAAATATTACTGAGGACGCTCCAAAATGCGCAAGGTAAGGTTATTATTTGAAACAAATCTGTATTTCTTTTAAACCCCACTTCACAGAATGAAAAAAACCCTAAGCTATTCATTATCTTGTGTGTGTCTCTTGAGTCCATGAGACAGCTGTGACGGATTCCAAACATGAAGCAACACTCACTTACTTTCCCAGGATAAATCTCAGCGTTTGAGAGCCGACACCCCACCACCAACATCGTTGCTAATAAAAACAATATTTAATTTCTTGAGTTTTCTTGTTTCTTCTTTCTCTCCTTCTCATACCTCCTTCATCTCCCCGTGGCAGTAATATACGCATGGGTGCGAGAATTGCACACTGATTAGTTCCTGTCCTGTTTATCACACATCTGTCCGTGCTCATGCTACAAGTGTCTAACAGGTTCTCATTTCAAAGAGACATGCTGAACATATTCCACCAGCGCCCATCATCAAACACACTTAATAAGTGTCTCATACATTTACACGTTGGTTTAAATTTAGAGGCATGTTGATAAAAGGCGTTCCAATGCAGATAATGACTTTATGAAAAGACGTGCTGCGCTACAACAGATCTATCAAGTGCCTCTCTAATAAGAACCATAAGACTGGAGCTCAGAAATGTAATCACCATTATACTAGCCAAACAGGCTTAAACACACACACACACACACACACACACACACACACACACACTGTAAAAAACTACAAAAACAGGATCTGGATTGATTTGATCATCCCTGATATCGCCAAGGCTGATTGGAATCGCATCATTAATGAAGGTACTAACGATGATAACTTACATATGTGATTTGTTTATGGTTCATTATGGTTTGCTATGAACTAAACACCATTCATTTCATTGTCCGTAGTAAACCCAACGGGTTTACTGGGTCTGCGTCAATCCAAATTATTATTAACATTCAGCGCAAAGGGTCTCCAATGCATCATTGAACACCAAATACTTACTGTACACCTTGAAGAAATTTTGCATAGTCCGTCCACTAAGCCGCATGTTCAGAGAAGGTCTCAGCAAAGTGGAGTACCTGGGTAATCACACAACCACAGGAAGAAGAAGAAGCCAAACTCAAGGATTGAATCCCAGAAACCCGTACTGTTAATATGAGGCACCACTATCGCAACACAATTCATGACTAGTTAATTATGATATAAGAAGCTAAACTGTATTATCATGCAAACAAATAATTTGTCCCAGAACCTAAATTTAACCAAGAAGAAGCCGGTGATATGAACAAATCACGTATTATGGCAATATACAAAAAGGTTCCCAGTTCAAGGTTCATCTTAGGGCTATGATCCATCTGGAGTTTTATATTTACTTTCCATGTATGTGTGGGTTTTGTTGGGAAAAATGCCAACAGGTTCACTGGCGATGTTAAATTGTCCCGGGATGTGAAAGAGAGGGTGCATGGTGACCTGTGATGCACTGGTGACCCATCCAAAATGTATTCCTGCTTCACAGCCAGAGTATCTGGGATAAACTCTTGAACCACTGTAACCCTAACCAGGATAAACTCGGCAGTGGTGATTATCCATCCATTTGCCAAACTACTTAATCTTACTAGGGTCATGGGGAGGCTGGATCCTATCTCAGCCAACTCTGGGTGAAGGTGGGGTACACCATGAGCCACTTGCCAGTCTGTCACAGGGTCAACACACACACACACACACACACACACACACACACACACACACAACCATACACACTTACACCTAGGGGCAGTTTGGAACAGCCAGTAAGAATAATGTGCATGTCTTTGGACTGTGGGTGAAAACTGGATTACCCAGTGGAAACCCACGCATGCATGGTATGATCATGCAAACTCCACACAGAAACGCCCTCGCCAAGCCCACAAATCAAACCCAGAACATTCTTACTGTGATGCGGCGCTACACCACCATGTTGCCCTCACTGGAGATTAATAAATGTGAAATGAATTTTAAAATAAAGCATGCCTCATACCTGAACTGTGTAAAAAGGACTCGGTTTGGGCTCCTCAAACTTTGAGAAACAGCATGAAATCATTTGACAGCACAAAAGTCTTGAGTGGGACATATGTGAGCAGTTACATGACAATAGAAAATGGAAGCATGGAAACAATCCCATCGTTTTTCAATGTGTGATGACAGTATGGTGTTGTAGAAGTGCAGAATAGCGCACACACCACGTGCACACACCACACACATGTGCCTAGGAGCAGTGCACAACATCTGCAGCTGGTGGGCCACAGCCAAATTCAGGTCCTTTTAACACTCTGACCTTCAGTTAAGCCCTACAGCAGACCTGACATAAATACAAGCATTAAAACACAGCAGGGCTAGGTTATATGTGTGTATGGGTGTGGGTCAGCACAATGTGTAAGAAGGACAGCTTTGGGGCCTTGGAACATATATAACACGCACACACACACACACACACACACACACGCACACACACACACACACACACACACACACACACACACACACACACACACACACACACACACAGCTGCAGAAGCCGCAGAGGCAACTCTTAGGTCTTTGGCTGGACCCATATTGACGTGGGGTGATGGATGTTAATTGCGGGACCGAATGGCTGTATTGAACAGGCTTCAGAAAGCGCCTGCAGAGCTGGACCCAAAGCAGGGGAGAGAGAGGGAGAAAGCAAAAGATAGAGGGAGCATGTGAGAGCAAGAGAGAGCCAGATGCACAGCCAAGAAGGACTCAACAACTGACACCTCTCGCACCACTGCCCAATGCAAAGCAAGCCATCTCAAACAAAGACAATACTGGCGGCAGTCATGATTGTGTGTGCGAGTTTCAGGGGAAAGAAGAGAGAGGGGGAAAGAAGAGAGAGGGGGAGACAGTGCGTTGTGTGTGTGTGTGTGTGTGTGTGTGTGTGTGTGTGTGTGTGTGTGTGTGTGTGTGTGTGTGTGTGAGAGAGAGAGAGAGAGAGAGAGAGAGAGAGAGAGAGAGAGAATATGTCTAAATGTCTTAGCCAAAGATCAATAGCCCGAAGCAGCAAAAGCAAAGACATGGGCAATCAATACTCAGGCCACAAGCAGTGTGTAAAGGCCAAAGGAGGGAGAGAAAAAGACAAGAGGAATTAAAGAGACAGAGCAAAACGGTGGAAAAAATGAATGCAAAACAGAGTGAGGTCAAACAAAGCAGTGTGACTAATATTTATTATAGAAAGACAAAAGAAGTAGAGTTGATGTTCTTGAACTTGGGAACTTGTGGAATAATTCCAAAACGGATTGTCTTTAGGTTCGGGTTTTATGGTCTGCATAAGCAGAGACTCTCCTGTTGTTGCTATATCACTGTTAAGAAAAGTATTGACAACTTAAATCATCTGTTTAACAATTTTGTCAATCCATTAATTGTTTATAGTAAGTACTCTATTTTTATTGCAAAATTTTAGTAAGTGGGGCTCTATAATAGCTCAGTGGTTATGCATTGTTGCCAGGCATGAATGGGTTTCCCCCTGATACTCTGGTTTCCTCCTACAATCCAAAGGCATGCACATTCGGTCAGCTGGCTACTATAAATTGCCCAGTGTGAATGGTTGTTTGTGTTAGTTCTGCGACAGACAGTCAGGCATACCCCACCTCTCACCCATTGTTTGTTGGCATTGGCTTCGTACACGACCCTGATGGATAATCATCACAGATAACGGGTCGATGGATGGATTAATAAACACAGAACTTGAACAAATATTCACATTTCCATTTATATTTTAATGTTTAACTGCAGCCTGGGCGTTTCTGTGTGAAGTTTGCATGTTCTTCCCATGCTTGCATGGGTTTCCTCCGGGTACTCCGATTTCCTCCATCAGTCCAAAAACATGCAGAGTATGCTCATTGGCTGTTCCAAATCTCCGTTCGGCGTGAATGTGTGTGTGGATGGTTGTGTGAGTGTTGGCCCCGCAATGGCCCTGCGAGCTATCCAGGGTGTACCCTGCCCTCACACAGAGTTGGCTGAGATGGGTGCCAGCCTCCGCGTGACCCTAGTTAGGATTAAGCAGCTTACGAATACGAATGTTTAAAATTTTAACTGCTATTAATGCATTATAATATTTTCATTTACTATAATTATTAGGGTGATATGGTAGCACAGTGGGTGGCACGGTGGTGTAGTAGTTAGCACAATTGCCTCACAGCATGAAGGTGGGTTTGGTGGGTTTGAATCCTGGGCTCGGCAAGGGTGTTTCTGTGTGGAAGTTTGCATGTTCTCCCCATGCTTATGTGGGTTTCCTCTGGGTACTTTGGTGGGATGTGTGGCTGCCAAACAGCAGCATATTCCTTAGGTCAATCCAGCACTAAGGTTACTGATGTATGGGGTTTCTGTGCATGTTCTTGTGCCTACATGGGTTTCCTCCGGGTCTTCCAGGTCTCTGCACCTACTTCAGTCCTAACCAGGATTTACAATTATCATCCATTTATTCATTTTCTAAACCGCTTAATCCTAATTAGGGTTGCGGGAGGCTAGCGGCCATCTCAGCCGACTCTGAGCGAGGGCGGGGTACACCCTGGATAGCTTGCCAGGCCATCACAGGGATTTACATTTACTGAAGATTAATGATGTTGATTCATTTATTAGTGCATGCCAGTCCTAGTTCTAGATCAGTGGTGCTCAATCCTGCTCATGGAGAGCTACCTTCCTGAATATGTTCGCTCCAACCCTAATCATGCCCACCTGACCATC
>JAQNCB010000007.1:22826733-22836733 GCA_030068295.1 Euristhmus nudiceps | reverse complement strand
TCAGCTTTACTTACAAAAAAGCATTTGGATTTTACTTATTTGACATATTTATCTAAGTACTTAGTTCTGCTACAGATAGTGAACATTAGCGGTAGCGCTACACTGCGTCCATATGGCATAAACCCCAGAAAGTGAAAAACAGTTCTGAAACAGGCAGGATAATAATTTTACCATGAATTGTAATTGTTCCTTCATTCTATCAGAGGCTCCATGACTCCAGATAAAACACTGTATTACATGGCAGTCCATCACAGGACACCATGCACACCACTTACACACACCCCGAACCATGTCCGTATTGGACACCTAAATGTGTCAAGAACACAAAAACAATGTTGACGTACATATGAATAGATATTAGAAAAAGCTGGACAGTACACTTACAGTAAGGCCTAATTGCCAGAGAAATTGATTTCAATTTTCCCCTTGTATACATTAGGATGTCTGTCAAACTGTCATTGAATTCGTATGGCAAGATTACAGATCAGAAAACCTTGCAAGACATGCATGGTATATTGAAGCAAGAAATACTTGCAGTAAGATTTAAGGCTTTATAGGGCAGGCCTCAATTTGTTTCAGAAAAACAAGTTTACAACGCATACCATTCTGTCTGTCAAACCTCACATACGCAAGGGGTGTGCACTGCAAGAAGTAATGTGAAATTTTGTTAACTGCTTAACCACATCTGTCCTTTTTGCATGCAATACGAATGATGTGGGTTATATTTAACATGTAAAGGAGTAGCATTTGAAAATTATTCCTTTTATTGATTCCCATGTTATTAAAAAATAAAAAAATCTATGTTTAGCATATTGCTACTGTATTCACAAGCAGCTGGCTAGTATCACTGTTCACATACTCTCCAGCATGTCTGTAGTACAACTTAATGATGAAGCCATATGTAATAGAAGGCCAAACATCCCTATAGGTCAATATCCTGTTGCTTTTATACATTACTCAGATCTGTGTCTAAAAGACAATCACTGCTGAGATTTAAAAAGGCATGCAGCTGCGTGTACAACCCGGCCTTCAGTCCATACATAACACACAAGAAAAACAAATCGAGTGCTGACTTGGTAATCAGATCCAACATGCACAGCAACAAACTGCAGAGGTGAGTGCACTGTGGTGAGACGCATATTGGTAAAAGCCTGTGTGTGTGTCTCTGCAGTTGTGCTATACCAAACGTGTCAGCTCTGGTTAAGCCTCAGCAGAATCACAGCGCTTTATTAAACTTTAAACCTGCATCACACTGCTCCCACACACAAGGCTGGGCAACACCAGTCATGATGTTCACAGAATGAAGTGTGATGAAGCAGAAGCACATGCGCGTGCTTATTCTCGCTCCACAGATTAGACGCCCTCCAACACCTCCAAGATCGCTTTTCGTAGCACGTGCTCACCTGCACTGGAGTCACACAGAGCTCAGACATCACTACACTTTACATTTTTATTTTAAATCATTTTTATAAGCTTGGTTTAAATCAAGCATCTAACCTAAAACTAAGAATGTGGGCCCCACACGGCTGCATATCATGCAAAAACAAACAATCAAACAAACAAAAAATCATCAGGAGGACATACTGCGCGGCTTCCACATGTCAGACATTGTGAATTGCAAAACCTGAAATAGAAAAAGACGACTACACTGGCGAGCAGAAGAAATTAGCAAGTTTAATGAAATCCAAACAACTTCCGAGTTCTTTAAATGACTGTAGATGTATGGCCACAGACGCACGGATGACAAAATATACAGGGGGGATAAAGTCGTCGCAAATAGCTTTCGAGTTTCGGCCTGGAAATGAACACCACCCGCATGTTTACATGTTACATTGGTTGCCATGGAAACAAACACTGAAGCTGCAGACATCCCAAAATGTCAAAAGACACAAATACACCTAGAAGTACCTGCCAAGTTTGATGATAAAATCTCAAACAGTTTCTGAGATCTGGGTAAGAATGTAAATGAGTGCAGGCAGACACACTGACGGCTTTATCCCTTAAAAAAGCGACAAGAATATACGACATGCACTCAACTGACAAAAGTATGCGGACGCCTGAACATCGCACACATACGAGGTTTTTCCCAGAACCGTGGAAGCACAGAACCATACACGAGTATTACAGATTCCCTTCACAAAATAATCTTCCAACATGATTACCACCCTTTGCACTAAATGAAGACATGATCTGCCAAGTTTGGCTTGGAAGAACTTTGACCTCACACCCCCTGAACGCTTTTGGGATGAACTGGAACTGCTGACTGCTCCCGACCTCCACAGCCACAAAAATTAATGTTTACTTTAACAGCACATGTAACTGGGATGATGTCCACAAAATTTTGGCCATGTAGTCTGGCATTAACTCTGCACAAGAACACAATTGGATTTCACAGCATTATGGAAAATATGTCTGTGATCCAATTATTATACTTGTACATGGCATCTTTGTTAGAATTTTGCTTTCAGAGCTCGAGATCCAGGCTTGAATTACAACAGAGTATCGCATGGAGTAAGTGAAGCGGATTTTCATAACATGAGTAAAATATCCCCATTACACAGCCTGATCCTCCACCCACCCTCTCCCTCTCTCTCTCACACACACACACTTCATATTTACATACTTTATTTCCCAGCTGAAACTTTTTTCCATGCTGTGAATTGAGTTCATGCCTTGTGCAATCCCACAGTACCTCACTGACCTGTTCCTGAGTGAGATGGAACAGGCAGAAAGTCAAACTTTCGATGTGCATGAACCCAAACTCTCCCTCGCGTTTTCATTTTCTCGCACCGTCCTTGTTTCTGTTCATAGAAGGGCACAAAGAGCAAGCAGGACGGGGGGGGGGAGTGTATGCGTGTGGGCGTTCTACAGCAGGCACTGGTCTCTTAATTAAGAGGCAGTCCTAACGAGGTTGCTCTAATGAGGTCATGGGCCAGGGGAGGATTCGACGTTGCTCATCAGCAGAGACACAGCGGGGCGCGTGCACAACCCTCAGGCCATGAGGCTGACCCTTCCTTTTACTCACACACGTACATCCTTCAACCCTGACAGACAAACACATCAGAAGCCAACACCGACTGCACATACACATACCTCCAACTTGCACCCAACAACCTGGAATTCCTTTGTCTGTGTACACACAAAGGAAACGTGTGCTCGACTCAGAGTGTGAGCACACCAAGTATACAGCCTTTCTATTTTGAGCAAAGGGGGGGAGAGTGGAGGGTGAAGTGAAGGTGACTTTGGGCACGATGCCTGGTAATTGGGTACACATCCAAATTACTTTTTCCCTTTCCTCCCTGAACACCTTCCCCCCTTCCCTCACCCAGACATTGCTCTATCCATCTCGCTCTTTTCCCCCCATTTCCTCACTCTTCCCCCTTTCTTTATCCAAGCTGTGATTATATTTGCAAGTTCAAGACGGACGATTGAGTAGGAAAAGAGAGATGGGATGAAAAGGCTAAGGCCTAAAAACGCGCACAAAAATTAAAGGTGGAGCACGCGGAGTGGAGGAGTACCACCGCTGGTCCACCGAATCTCATTTTAGATGCCGACGCTCCTGTCTCTCGGAATCCATGATCGAATTATCATTCTTCCTCCAATGCAGTCTCCGTCTCCTCCATGCTTCCCAGCTTCCTAAAAACCGAGGGGAACGAAAGGCAAGACCAGCAGACCAGGAGGAGAAAAAGAATGAGACACACACTGGACCTCAAACTGTCACAATTATTTAAGAACTGCAGTTGAAATGTAATGAGCTAAAAGAGTCAGATACACACAAAAAACCCAGCAGAGGCAAAGTCATCATTCCATTAAAAGCACAGTTTTAAGGAAAGTCCTTCGGAGGATTAAGAATGGCTTTTGAAGGTCATTTGAGGAGTTCATTTGGCAGAAATATTTCAGAAAAATGTAGGTTTCCAACTGTTGCAGTCGTCAATAAACCATCCCCAGCACTATTCTGTGCTCTGAAGCTAATTCATATTATGACAGTAAGCCGGTTAATTAACAGCAATGATGGCACCCGCTAATGAGGAGGCAGGGAGCACAAAGTGATGCCACAGTAACCACCTGGCCTTAAATGCCAGCCAAACAAAGGCGCTCATTACTGACTAGAGCAAGCCCATGGAGACCTGCACAGGGGGGCGCGTGGGTCGAGGCTGTTAGCTGCTTCAAAATGCACATTCTGTATGTGTACTGCACTCAAAGCAGCACAGTCATCCAAAGAAGGGCAGAAAAGCTCTTTAGGCTCCAGTGTGCGCAAGGAGGTGATGAGGAGTTTCTAATAGATCAGCATCGCTGCCCTTTTCAGGATTAATCTGTGCTCGTCATTGCTAATTATCAGCAGCTTCCACACATGTCCATAGAGCTCTGGTGTGAAAAGGGAGTTATTATGATGATTCTAAGTGGCGCCATTGCCCTCTGATTCAGTACGCACTCACCTACCCTCTACTCCGCTAGTGATGCTTTAAACACAATGCGCTATAATTGTTCTTTCAAATCCTTCTAATCGCACTAGAATTCTGGGTATGGAACAACCCGGTCTGGCTTCATTATTACAGACTTCTGTACAGTCTCAAGAAAATTGCCTTAATAACACCAATCACTGCACTGGTACACTTTTCCCAAAGTAATTCTTTAACATTCTCAGAGGGGGGAAAAAAAATAAAATAAAATAAAAGTGTTGCTGTGGTGACTATTAACAATTGGCCAATTTCAGTATAACCATTGCAAGGGTGAAGCTACACAAGAATGGGATATTATGGTTTTTACATTTAAATATATTATACACACACACACTCACATTATTAGGTACACCTTGCTAGTACCGGGTTGGACCCCCCCTCCCTTCAGAACTGCCTTAATCCTTCGTGGCATAGATTCAACAAGGTACTGGAAACAGCCCTCAGAGAGTTTGGTCCATATTGACATGATAGCATCACGCAGTTACTGTGGATTTGTCCGCTGCACATCCATGATGCGAATCTCTCGTTTCATCACATCCCAAAAGTGCTCTATTGGATTGAAATCTGGTGACTGTGGAGGCCATTTGAGTACAGTGAACTCATTTTCATGTTCAAGAAACCAGCCTGAGATGATTTCAGCTTGATGACATGGCGCATTATAATGCTGGAAGTAGCCATCAGAAGTTGGGCACATTGTCGTCATACAGGGATGGACATGGTCAGCAACAATACTCCGGTAGGCTGTGGCGTTGCAACGATACTCAATTGGCACTAAGGGGCCCAAAGTGTGCCAAGAAAATATCACCACACCATTACACCACCACCACCAGCCTGAAGCGTTGATACAATGCTGGATGGATCCATGCTTTCATGTTGTTGACACCAAATTCTAACTCGACCATCCGAATATCGCGGTAGAAATCGAGAGATTTCAGTCCAGGCATTGTTTTTCCAATCTTCTATTGTTCAATTTTGGTCAGATCATCCTGACCATGTGTACATGCCTAAATGCATTGAGTTGCTGCTATGTGATTGGCTGATTAGAAATGTGCATAAATGAGCATTTGGACAGGTGTGCCTAATAAAGTAGCCAGTTTGTGTATGTATGTACAGTTGAACCTCGCTCGTATGGACTAAAAGGGTGATCGGCTGTACAGATTAGTGAATAGTCCGGTCGAGTGAAGTGTTTCTTTTTTCGGGCGGGGGTCTATACTCCATATTGAATACTGTACAAGTAAAATCACCTCCAAGTTCTGTAAAAGCACAGTAGTACTGAACATTTAACAGCCAAATACTAAATTCATATTGTACCTGTACAGTAAATACATGTAATGCATAATACAGTAATTCATTTAAGGCAGTGCTAGCACATAGCACTAGCGGACATTATCTGCACACTGTGTAGTTTCTTTCAGAAGAGCAAGTATATTACCTTTACTAGAACCAACATCAAACTGCATAGCAACTTTTGTAACTTTTCTTTGATTTCTAATATCACTTACTGTTTGTTTTTTAACTCCAAATCCTTCACAAACACTGTGGAAGCAGCTCAAATCAGCACATGTAAACACTGAGCACCCAAGCCTGGCTGTGTGCTGATTTGAGCTGACACCTACTGGCCAAAATCCGAACTATCATTAAAAAATAAATAAATAAATAAATAAAAAAATCAGGTAGTCCGTACGACCTCAAGTCCGGACCATAGGTGTCCGTACGAGCGAGTTTCAACTATATTATATTATAATTAATATATATATATATATATATATATATATATATTTAGCACAGAAGGTTAGACGGCCTGGGTTCAATTCCCAGCTTGGGGGCATCTGTGTGGAGTTTGCATGCACTCCCTGTGCTTGTGTGGGTTTCCTCTGGGTATTCTGGTTTCCTCCCACAGTCAAAAACATACAGTCGGCTAATAGGCAGTTCCAAATTTCTCTAAGGCGAGAGTGTGAATGTTTGTGTGAGGGTTGGCCCTGCGATGGCCTTCCGAGCTGTCCAGGGTGTATACCGCTCCCGTCCAGAGTCGGTTGAGATGTGCACCAGCCTCCCCGCGACCCTAGTTAGGATTGTGTGGTTTAGAAAATTAATGAATGAATGAATATCACCATTAATCATTGGAGAGGAAACATTGTTACAGACCACTATATATATAGTGGCACCAATCAGCATCAAGTCAGTGATTAGTTTGGCACAGAAGGGCAGGTCATGCTCTATGCCTATGGGGCTACACTCAGAAGCTCTGCTCTATATTAGCAAGTGCACATGAGGACTCCAATGTGTTCTCTAGCCCTACGTTTTGCTTTGCTGGAAGCTTAACTGCCAGGGCTAAAAAGCTCCAGCTAACAATGTTATAACATACAGTAAGCAAATCAGCTACTTACAACCTCGTAATACTGACTGAGAACATATTGAAATTCCTGGAGAGCAGAGGGAGCAACAGTGCAGCCAGTCCTCATCCTGTCGTTTGTTAACTATGTCTGTCGCTACAATTAAACCTCCAAGGAATCATGTGTACAAAACAAATGAAAAATCAATAAAAGAGTTTCTTTCCCCTTCTCTGGTTGTTGTACCTATTTGTCTGAAGGACAACTTATCTATAATAAGCTAGACACAATATCTGCTTGGAATACAGAATTGTCCCCAGCCCACACTTCATATCCATCACAGGTTTGTCCTTCGCATTCCATTTGCACTACATTCTTCCCTGATAACCACAATGTGAGGCAGACGTACTCAACCTCTACCATTCAACTATACTGGATATTAGATCATTATGCTTCACATCACATTACATTCCCTCTACAGATGGAAACGTTTAATGAGTCCAAACCTGTCTGAGATAAAGGAAGTTAAGTGGGAACGCAAATTTATTACACAGGGGCAGGGAAAAATCAGGGCATCGCGGGCCATCAGTTAAAAGATAGCACTTTGAGACTTGTAATTAGAATTTGCGCAAGTTTGCGAGTCAATAGCAGCTTTAAACAAACAGCCAAGAACATTCTTATCAGCAGACCCAGACCTTTATCTTACAAACCCATTCTCTGACCTGAGAGCACTGAGAGAGCAGTCATTGCACTGCGGCTGTGTCTGACAATGAGACGGCACTCTAAAGACACACTCGGTGACTGAAAGAATGTGCGCGTGCCTGAGCACAACACAAACAAGAGAGAGAGAGATTAACTACCCACAGGAAGGATACAGTAGATTCAGAGGTGGAGATATTAGCAACAGGTTGCACATTTATAAAAAAAAAAAAAATAAAAAAATAAAAAATAAAATAAAAAAACACACACACACACACACATGTATACATAAATAAATAAATAACTAAATTAAATATTGATACAAATATTCCTTTTCATAAAGATTTTCTTAACAATCAATAATTATTTACAATCCTTTGAGGGTTGGAATAAAATACCATGACTCTTCCCTAAAATATCCCTTTTTATTAAACATTATTGATAATTTTCTTCACCATGAATAAATATTTGTGAAGGCTGAGGTCAGGTTTAAATATAAAACTACCGATTACAGTTGCTTCAGTTTTCTTTATTGTTCTGCAGCCTGCAAATAGACAGCATGGACTTCTTGTTCCGTCTGTTGTACAGCCAATCACACAACAGCCCTTTCCCATTTCAGATCTGTTTCCGTACGTGTGTGTGTGTGTGTGTGTGTGTGTGTGTGTGTGTGTTTCCAGGCACTCAAGCTATTTTCCCCACCAGTAATGTGATTCGCATTCTCACTTGTGCGTCATCTGGTGTCCAAAGAACGCAATTACAGGCAGAAAGTACCCTATGATCATGTCTTCTTTCCTGCAAGATGTCACATTTGAACAGATATTTATCACTGCATGATGATAGATCACAACTGTGACGGCACTGATAAACTTTTGTTTTCTGAAAATCAGTACTTATTCTCTCAAAAGGTATTACCTTTACACAGCAATTACAAACAAACAGGGACACAAAATGCTAGTTGAATGCTCGGTTTCTCTTACTCCGGCAATTTTTTTCACCCAGACTCTGCTGGTAGCATTCAGAATTATGACACTGATAACATGATGCCACTGAAATAGTGCATAAACCAAATGCTGATACAGAATGGAAGAGCCACCGAGCAAGTTACTTTTATTTAGTTTTGATTTTTTTTTTCCAGGTGAAGTTTCCTAGGAGTAAGAATACAGCAGGGCTATAAATAAATAACTACATTAAAAAATCCACAAAGAGCTCCAAAGACCAAAATCCGCACACTTTGTTGTTGTGTAGGTTCACAGAGCAGATTCACAAGTCAAAGTTCACCAAGATAAATTCAGTGTGAAGCAAAATGAACCCCATCCCTCTCACGTCCTGCAGTCTCCCTCAGTGAAGTGACTCTTCCACCAGGTGAATTCTAATTAGCTTTGAAAGCGGAAAGGTGCCATTTTTTCCCCAGGTGCCTCCTGCCACGCTGTAGCAAGGGGTCAACAATCATAAATGCTACGACTGAGCCGCAGATTTAACAACCCTTGATGATTGTTCGGGGAAAAAAAAAAAAGGGACAGATGGTGTTAGAGACAGAGAAAAATGCTCAAGAGAGGGCAAAAAAAAGTATTGAGAGGGAGCAAGACTGAATGAGGGCAAGAGAGTGAGAAATGGAGGGAGGAAAAAAAATGAAAGAAGTGAAAGCAAGCAAAAAAAAAAAAGGAGGAAGACAGATGGACGCTGTTGGTGAAAGAGAGACAGACAAATAGAGGGAAGGATAGAGAGGGTGAGCTGGGGAGAAAGAGGCAGTGCAAGAAAAAGTGAAAAGAGGGGGAGGGAAAAGAGGGAGAAGTAGGAATGGATAGAGAGGGAGGGAGGGAAAGAGAGAGAGAGAAGGGGGCAAATCTGCGGGTTCAGTGTCTAAGGCAGAAATACTCCGTCCTTGGAGGTGAAATCACGGCTGAGACATTGAGAGAAAGAGAAGGACACTTCTCCTGACGACCTTTATAACAGCACAGAATGAGAAGCAATGACTGATGAAGGAGACCGAGAACTTGGAAGAAAAGGTCAAACAGAAGCAGAGTGAATGACAAAAAATAGCCAAGATGACGTGGAGGGAGCACACCAGAGACGAGCACGAAGAGCGAGCAATCAGGAGAGTGAGAAAAGGAGAAGGCGAGAAGCGGAGGGAGGGCTGAGGGAGGCTGGTTCTTAATCAGCAATCTGAAGGGACTCAATAATGAGAGCATCTGACAGTAAATGTCAGCGGAAGACAGGATACAGTGGCAGAGGGAGGAGGGAAAGGCAGATGGAGAATAAACCAACACAACCAAGTCAGAGACAGATAGAAGACATAAGAGGAATAATTTCAGTGAATTTTCCAGATAGACGGGTGAAAACATACAGAGCTTACAGACTTCACACTTGACGACACCAGTCTGAGAACGTGAGAATCGTGTCCAGGCACACAGGATTCACACTAGACTGTATCAGAGTGCGCTGCAGAAACCCAACAGTGTCTTTGTTTCAGAAAACTGTTTTTAACAGCAATGAAGAAAAAAAAAAAAAAAA
>JAQNCB010000007.1:22008821-22021056 GCA_030068295.1 Euristhmus nudiceps | reverse complement strand
ATAAATATGTCAATAATATTGCTTACAGATACATTTGTTGCTAATTCATGTGTGTGGAAGAAGTGTTACTGAAAATTTTTCAAAAATATTTTGTCGTGAAGAATACTGAATCTATATCTGAGGTAGGCATCTTTGCCGTCACGTGAAAAAGCTACCCATTGTGATCGTTGCAGAAAGACGAACAAAACTTGCAAAAGTGTATTAAAAAAACAATTCCACATCATTTTGGTGAAATATCTTCAGGGTTGCCAAATTGAGAGATATCCTACATTCTTTTAGGCAAGAAAACTACAGGAGTTTCTTGGGAGGCTTTTTTTTTAGCAGTGTGCCACATACTGTCTCCGGCAACATAAAGTGAAAAACATTGTGTCCATATTATTCATTCATTTCCTCAGCCGCGTAATCCTAATTTGGGTTGCGGGGAGGTTGGTGTCCATCTCAGCCAATTCTGGGCGAGGTACACCCTGAACAGTTCACCAGACCGTTATGGGGCCAACATACATACGACCATACACACTCACTCACACCTAGGTGTGATGTGGAACAGCCAGTTAGCCTCCTGTGCATGCTTTTGGACTGTGGGAGAAAACCAGAGTACCTGGCAGAAACCTACACAAATTAGAGAGAACAGGCAAACTCCACATAAATGCTCTGGGCCCAGGAATACAGGCCGTCTTACTGTGAGGCGAACGTGCGTCTAAATTTGTATCTAAATAATACTGTTGTATATGCATTCAGCACTGGCTTTCTTTCTTTTTTTTTTTTTTAATTGGGTTTAGGTCATTGCTGGTCAGTCATTTTCTCAGGTACAGACGAAAATTAGAAAAGTATACGTGAAAATCCGCAAAGAGACACTACATTAAAGCATAGGCAGACAAAGAAAACTGTGTATGCACGTTTTTTTTTTTTTTTTAATTAAAATACACTTCATGTTGAATTTCCATAGTGTGCCCTAACAGAGTTGATACTTATTTTTATGTTGGTGTATATGTTTAAGAGTGATGGCGAAATGCCTACTGAGAGCAAAGAGGCACCTGAGCCTACCCCAGAAACCACACCAGATGAAACTGTTATTACCATGGAGACGGAGACTGAGAGCAAAGACGACGAATCTACACCCACCGCCATGGAGCCTTCGCAATCCCATCGGTCGGTCACCTACAGCTCAGAAATCTCTCTGTACTTGCAATGAGAGAGTCACATTGCTGTTATAGAAAAACACACAGTTAAAGGAACGCTCTTGTATTTTTTTTTTTTCCCCTCCAATACTTTTCCCAGTGTACCCTACCTGGAGTACATGCGAAAGCAAACCAAAATTCAGATATGTTTTGTTTTACTTGAAAACAACAAGAGACCCCCCCCCCAATGTCTTTAGGCAGTTATTAAGCGTGCCCCGTTTTACATTTTATACAAAACACACATAGCAGCGCTTTTATCTATAATATTCTCAAAAGGTATTTGTAAATTAAAGTTGACATTTTTTTGGAGAAGAGGATAATTCATTTTGCAATTTGATGTTTTTACAGTGTTGCATATTGGAAAAAAGTATTAAATGCTTCCTATATTCTATTAAATACGTGCCTCTAGGTATAGGGGAATGAACAGGTCCTTACGAAAGCATACGGCATATACCGTATTTTCCGGACTACAAGTCACTTTTTTTTTCCATAGTTTGTCCAGGAAGGCGACTTATACTCCAGAGCAACTAATATGTTAAACTATTCACACATTATATAATTTTGTTATTTTTTTACACTGGCAACCGCATTTCACATGTTGAGTATTTTTAACACTGGCAACACAGGAAGAGTTGAGTGCTGTTGAAGGCTTACTCAGATTTCCAATGATTCGGAAAGACAACGCATTTATTGTGAATGTTTTAAGTGGCAATATTAAACACAGAGGATTAAAAACAGATTTCAGTCACTGAAAAGTGTAGTCAGACCACATCACAGCGAACTTTCTTTCCATCGACATCTGAGACAGGTAAATAACAGAGGCTAAATGCTAATGCTAACCTAAATGACTCCTCACGCAAGATATAAAGCATAGAAGAGTCTGTTAACACGTTTGAGCCGACAGTCTAATGTTTCAGTGGAACTATATGTTCCTGTGTGTAAAGGGAAGCCTGCACCTTTTGTTTTTCCTCCCCGCCAAAGATCCATTTTTAGTGCGTCATCGTCACGTTGTCGTCATACAAAAAAAAAAAAAAAGGTGCATTAACAAAATCATTTTAACAACACTGCCCCCAAAATGCGACCTATACTCCAGTACGACTTATTTTTTATTTATTTTTTTTCCCTTTATTATGCCATTTTTTGGCTGATTCGACTTGTACTCCGGAGCAACGTATAGTCTGGAAAATACAGTACACTACACATGCAGTGAACATGGAGAAAAAAAAAAAATTTATATATATAGAGAGAGAGAGAGAGAGAGGATACTGTATATAGATTTTGTGGAAAGATATGATTACAGTCATCCCTCGCTATATCACGCTTCAGGTTCTACGGCTTCAGTGCATCGCAGATTTTTTTAAAAATATTCATCGAAAAATAAAATGGGGGAAAAAGTTCAGGAAAATGCCACGAGGGGTGCCTACTGACTCGGATTCAGATCCCAGCCTCTTCTTCTTCGGCTGGGAAATTAGTCTCGACCAATCAGCTTGAGAGATTTCACAGCCACGTCCCAAACCGGAATCGTTAGCTATCTTGCGGCCTTTCCCTTAACTTTTTCACTATTAAATAGGGAAAAAGTTAAGAGAAAAGCCGCAAGGTCACTATCGACTCCGGTTTGGAACGGCTGTGAAATGTCACAAGCTGATTGGTCGAGATGAATTTCACAGCATTTGTGTGACAGAAAAGGCGAAAGTCAAGGCATTTCTTACACTTTATTTACATCTATGTAAAATTACACGCATGTATTTTATTTACATCTTATGTGTTGTTTTTGAATGTTTTGTTGTTGAATTGTTATTATAAGCATTTATAGCATTGAATATATATTTATTGATATTATATACACATGTACATCAGTCAGGGGTTAACTGTGAAAAGTGAGGGATTCTTGTATTCCCAAAATGTGCTCATTATGAATTTATCATTGTAATCTTCCTGTCTCTAGCAACAAAAGAAAAGCAACATGGATGAAGAAAGAAACTGTCAGTAAGTCACCAAAACGCAGTGATGCTGAAAAAGAGATATCGACTACGACAACAGAATCAGAGGAACAGGAAGTCGGAAAAAGTCTGGAAATATTAGAGACAAACAACAAGGACCAGATCATAAGTAACGCGAAAGAAAAACAGGAAAGTCCGGCAGTATCTCCTGACAGCGAGAGCGCTTCTAACCCCACTGCTCCGGAGCAGCAAGTGGCACAAAGCCCACAAAGCAAAGACCAGCCAAAACCCGCTACCGGCCCTTCGGGCTGGCCTCACCCAATCACACCTCATCCCTCTATGGCTTGGTCTCATCCTCTCCCCCCTGCACAGACTGTGGTGGTTCCACCTCTTAGCCGTACTAGCAGGCAGTCGCGCCCTCTGCTCCGGTTGGAGAGTCCAGACCGCTCTGTACTCACTAGTAGGCTGGATCAACTGGAGCGGGAAGCCAAACGCCTCCGGAGGATCCTCGGCTTACGGGAAGCGGTTGTTGAAATGAGTCCGTTATCAGACGGGGAAGTATCTGGAAGCACTGGCACAGGGGTGGAAACTGTGGCAACAGCTTCTGTGGCATCGAAGGTGAGAACTGAATGCACAAAGAGCCCCTGGTTCGGTACTCTGGGTAACGAGTGTACCATGCACACATCATATGAAACACCTTGCTGAACAAAGCGAGTCGGGGCCAAGAAGGAGCAGAATTTACAATAGGAATTAATTTGCATTAAGCAAATTCTTTGTCGAGTTACACACAACATTTGTGACCCATCGCTGCAAAATGAGTCTCAATGCCCCAACATGACTTTTTTTTTTTTTTTTTTTTTTTTTTTTTAAGTTATGCAGCTATATAGAGGGGATGACAAAGTGGCATGGTGGGGAGCACTTCTACTACACAGCAAGAAGGTTCTGGGTTCATTTCTGTGTGGAGTTTGCATGTTCTCCCTGTGCTTGCATGAATTTCCTCTGGGTGCTCCAGTTTCCTCCCACAGTCCAGACATTCACATTCGGCTCATTGGATTTTCTTGATTGGTCCTAGGTTTGAGTGTGAATGGGTTTATATCTCTGTTGGCTTTGCGATGTTCTGATGAACAATTCAGGGTGTGCGATGGCTGGGATTGGCTCCAGCCTCCCTGCGACCCGAATACAGGATAAGGGATTTAGAAAACGACAACACTCACGGCTTTGAAATAAACTGTGACCAAATGTTGGGTAATTAGACAAAGTTTGAGGAAGATGTAATAAAAATTTGTCAGAGGTTTAACTATTGTTCACAACTCAAAGTCAGTGTGGTGTAATAATACTCGTTTTGTGGTGATGGGTCATGTTTACTTCAGTCTTTGCTGGGCACACACAAATAACTAAAGGTGATATGATATAAAACGTATGCAAAACAAATATACAAATATCCAATTGCGTTACTTCCTCTAATAGCTCGAGGCAATGACATCATTATGACTTGATCATATTTTGCACGCAAGTGAATACAGTCATCCCTCGCTATTATCGCACTTCAGGTTCTGTAGCTTCAGTGCATCGCAGCTTTTTTAAAAAAAATATTCATAGAAAAATTAAAAAATAAGGAAAAATAGGGGGAAAGTTCAGAAAAATGCTGTGATGGGTCACACTCTGATCCGGATCCCAAGCTCTTCTTCTCGTGTTACACGAATGCTGAGAAATCCAGAAAGTCTCGACCAATCAGCTTGCAAGATTTCAGATCCGTGTCCCAAACCGGAGTCGGTAGTGACCTTGCAGCCTTTCCTTTAACTTTTACATTATTAAATAGGGAAAAAGTTAAGGGAAAGGCCGCTAGGTCACTACTGACTCAGATTTGGGACTCGGCTCCCAAACACATTTCTTACACTTTATTTACATTTATGTACAATTACACATATGTATTTTATATTATTTATATTTTATTTACATCTTATGCGTTGTTTTTGAATGTTTAATTGTTATTATAAGCATTAATAGCATTGAATATGTATTTATTGATATTATATACACATACATGTACGTATACGTTGTATTGGGGGGGGTCGATCCTACTTCGCAGAAATTCGGTGTTCGCGTAGGGTCTCGACCCTCCCATTAACTGCACATAGTTAAGAATAGTCGTTATCATAGTTGGTCTGTTTATGTTAAAATAATAGCAGTAATTTTGTTAGTCAATTAGTAGTAGGGTGAATTTGTATAGACGATTCTTAACATTAGCTATTGTCAAGCAAATCAACAACAACAACAAAAAGAAGTTGGGGCTTTGTGTGGTCTCATAGCTGGGCAAATATTGTGTAAGAGCCAAGTTCCTAATTTCCAATTGATCTACCTCCATCATTAGTAAATAATTCCACAAAAAAAAAAAAACACACAATGTGCAAGTATACCATGTTCATTCATACATAATTTGGGTAATATGTATTTTTGTGTCTACCTTCAGAAATCTACACTTCAATCAGATCAACAAAATCTTTCAAAGAGGAACATCAGCCCTGCCGGACAACAGGAAGCACCAGTGACCCCTGCGGATGACTTGCACTGGAGTAAGACATTGGCTAAACTGCAAAGTCAAAACCAGGCTTTATGTACAGAGCTGAATAAAGTGAAGGAGGAAAATGATGAACTGCTGAGCAAAGCGAGACAAGCAGAGAAAGAGACACAGGACAAGAGCGAGCAAAGCACCAATACGCCCTCCAACATTCATGATAGGTGTGGTTATAAATATACACATACTATATATAGCTGATTCATGTCACCAATAGAATTTCACCCTTGTTCCTCTCCGCAGTATTGCGCTGGATCGGTTACGCTCGATCCGTCAGAACGTCGTGTCTCTCCTCTCTTCCATCCTGCCCAATCTGGATATGCAGGGAATCAGCTATGACACCGGAGACGTCGACAGCATCCTGCAGCAGATCATCCAAGCAAACAACCTCTGATAAATAAGCTTCAGGACAATTCCAACGAGAACTGATTTCTACGCAGCACTTAGAAACGGAGCCCAACAGAAAACAAGGCAAAAGCAAAACCTCTGATCGTGTTGGAGTGCTCCTAGGTGAGCTCCACGAAAAAAGAAAAAGGGAAAAAAAAGGGGAAAAAAGGGGAAAAAAAGGGGGAAAAAAAAGACTTTCCAGGATATTCATCTGTACTTGTAACAAGGTTTCGTTAGAGCTAATTGGAGGTCCAGTTCCTGTTACAAAGCCAGCGTATGTAGACTACGCTTTTCCCTTTACGACAGCATTAATTCCATCACACACCACACTGATATTGTGTCATGGTTAGCATTTAAAATGAGTCTTCAAATGTTGTCTTTTTAAACGTGTGACATCTTTATACAGAGGACATGTGTGGCAGAAGTTTGTCAGATGAAATGTCCAGGAACCTTTCATCAGTACAATATAAATTGATTTTTAAATTTATTTTATTTTTTTATTTTAAATGATGTTGCCAATTTTTTTTTAAACACAAGTCTGACAGCCAGTGTCCAGCTTTAGGTGTCAGGGCATGCTGGGAGTTCTACTTGCACCAATGGCTGACAGTATGGTTGTGCTTGTAGGTGGAAACTTTAAGCTTTTTTAAAGCCTGTTTTTACTCTGCTGTTGCTATTATCTATTGGATTATCCATTTTTTCATCAATAAAGTTGAAGTATTTTTTATATTTCCAAACACAGAACACATTTAAATGCCAAAAACACAAAGTGTATTTGTGTGGACAGAAAATACACACACCTTCACACCACCTGTTTATTTATTCCACAGTATATTACACTATTGATCAATGTCAACATATCTTAAAAACAATTTAAAGGAGAAAGTAGTATGGATTAAATACTGTAGGTATTTCTATGACAGCAATAGATTATATAATATTTTGAAGCAAATTAAAATTAGCTGTGTGAAATCCAGGACAAAGAAGTAAACGTTTATATAAATGTGCATTTAATAAGCTGTTTTAGTCAAATGGTGCTGATTACCTTCACAGTGAAGCAAGATAATTATGAAGCAGTCGCTCAATGTGTTGAAAGCAATTTACAGTATAGTTCTTACACACACACACAACAACGGAGCAGAAGTGTTTCATAATAGGGATCTGAATGGACTGTATATTTACACATGCTTCAAAGAACTACAGGATTGTAGTAGACTAATTTATATGCAGTAAATTTCAGCAGGTGCTGCTTTTTTTTGGTTCCCATTTGCCAGATTCAGGATAATGAAACATCATCTTACCTCCCACTGCTTTCTGAATCATTTTATCATCTTAGCTCAACAGAATATGACCATGTATGTCACTTGATCTGGTTGAACATGAATACTCCCTTATTTCTTCTCAGCAACCTGCCAATTAAAGCTCAACAATACCTGAGTAATGAATATGCAGCAGGACTAAGGAACTGAATATGAGATTATGGGGAAAAACACAAAACGTTTGGATACAAGACATCTTGTTGCACTTTTGCATTTGTAGTATTTAGTGTTTCGAACACGACATACACTCAGATTTCTACTTAATGCTGGAAACAAAACTAGGACGCTCACACTGCTGTTTCTGAACGCATCTGATTCAGAGCTGTAATGTCCATCAGGAATGTCTGTTAACCTGAATTATATGAGGTTTAAGGGGATTAAACAGTAGCATAAACTACAGCTTTTAAGAACAAATAACTGCAAGTCATATTTTGGAATATACATCAAATGTGGATTGCAGTGATGTCTATTTAAAGCTATTAGCTGTGTACAAAGATAGCAATTAAAATTATATAGGGAAAGCCATGGATTTGGGGTGGGACGTTTAACCTGGTGGTAAAAACAGTGTCGCATTAAACAATAAAATATCTCGAAAAGAAAGCATGCTGCAAACAGAACCATCAGTCAGGACTCAGCCGAAATACTTCCTTACTGTCTCCAACTTGGGACTGTCCAGGATGGGAGAAGGAGCAGAAAGTTGATTAATTTAGCCTCAATGAAAGGCAGTCATAGTTTTCCATACTATAGTTATTAATATGAACAGTATGCATCCATTTTTGATTGTACCTGCATGACACACAAGTGTTAAGAAACCTGATGCTAAAGTGATTTAGTCATTTTAGCTGAAATAAAATCGGGGACAGGGATCGTAATGTAAGCTTAATGTCTTGCAACATCTAAAAGTAGTCGGTTATCATAATGATAAAGTGTGTCTGACTGCAGAACCACGAACAATTAAAATCAGAATTTGAAAGGTTGTTTGCACCTGGAGGGTAAACTTTTTTGTTGTCCCTTATTCCTCGTTTTTTTTTTTTGTTTGTTCATTTTGCTTCCACAGTAAAGAGCCAATTCATTAAAGCAGTGATGTACTAAGAAAGAAGGCTGAATATTTACGCAAAAATACTGTACAGCAAAAAAAGTATGACGTAACAGAACACTTTCCTCTGTGTACTACTGAAATCCAGTAAGTAAACCTGTTCTGACAAAGGACACTTATTTTAAAACACAGCCTGAATTAATATGACACTTGGTACAAGACGACGTTTGACCGTTTCAGACCATATGTAAAAAGGAATAAAGTGAAGCTTTCTATTCATATTGCAGATCTGGATAAGACAGTGTGCTGGTACATTTTTCCACTCTAATTTAGGTGATAACGATCCTTCAAAACGACATAAAGTTGAAGACTATACAGGTGCAGGTAACACCAGCAACTGCTACGATGCCACATAGCCTAGTCAGATGTAAACAAAAACATAGCATGACCTCATTGTTGGAGTATGTAAAACACGAGTTGGATTGAAGAGTAGCAAACCAACAGGTAACATGCAAACACCAGGCATCCAGCATTCACCTGTTCAACCTGGAAGGACAAAGGCCACATGAGCGAAAGTGCGGACGGAAAGGCTTTGCTGTACGCTCTAAAAGTGATGAGAATGAGTGTGATCATTAATGCACTAGTGATAATTAGAGTCAGATCTCTAAACAGTAGTGAACATGCCTTCATAAAGGGCAGCCTTGAATTGAAACCTCAAGTGGAGATCTGAGCGAGCTCCTGATCGCTGGTCGAACTGATCTGTCTTTCCACAGCTCTCTGAGCCTTACAGAGCACCATCTTGCTCCTGATGTCATGCTTCTTCTCGAAGTAGTTTACCAGGGCCGGCTCGGTCAGCAACGACGCCAGCACCTGCTCAAACGTGATCGACCAATCACCATCCGGCGCACTGCCACGCCTACCATCAATCCCACCTCCAACCGCTCCACATCCGATCAGAACTGTATCATCTGCAATGTCTTCGCACTGCAGAGATCCAGTGCTGACCACAGAGTAGGAAGAAATGGACGTGTCATCCTTCACATCTTCATCAGAACCGTTGGCTGGAGGAGGCGGGGTCTCTAATTGAGCCTCGGCCAGGGCTTTGGACACCGGAGACTGTCCACAACCAGCCTCGGCAAAACTGTCGTCTTTTCCTGGCGTTTCTACCACTGGCTGAGTCGGTGCATCAGACTTCTTGTTGCCGTTGAACTTCTTACCCACCTCTCCAATACGCAGTAATAAGCTGGCCACCGTGGCGATGGCATGATAGAGCTCCTGCTCTAGAGAATCCTCACTGAACATATTGTAGAGAGTCTTGCACAGTTCAATAAACTGCTCCTGAACACAAAACAGAGCATTAAATATGAGGCACTGCAGATGCACCAAAATTAAACATCCACACACATCATGTTAGTCCCTTCACTCAGATACTACACACTATAAAAATGCGGACACCTGACCGCCATAACCATAATAATGCCCATCGCTCTGCACTGTGATGTTCAGCAAGCATACGAGTCTGATAGCCTGGTGATCAAGTAATTTGGGTATTATATTGTCGTTTTCAACTATAGTTAATCGACTTTTGGTATTGCATTGTATCAGAAAAAGGGAAATGGCTGAAAAGATGAAAATCTTTCATTCAGTTGTTACTTCATACATCTGGGTTGACTCAGGGGTAAAATGTTTCTCCATCACGCCATTTCAGAAGTTCAACTGAAATGAACCGAATATTTCATTCATAACTGCAAATTCAAAACATCTCCAGGCTTCTAATAACTTGGAGAACCAAGAACCTAGAGTTTGCTCAGGACCTTAAAGCTTCTCTGAAGTTTTTTTTATAAATAAACACACTGAACAAAAATATAAATGCACAAACAAAAAATGCCGAGTTTAATTAATCTATAAAAAAATATTCTCACAGTTAGTGTTTATTGGTATACAGGGATCTCTCACTTTTCGCGGTGAATGGGGGTTCGAGACCCTCCACGAACACCGAATTTCCGTGAAGTAGGATCGACCCCCCTGACTGACGTATACGTACATGTATATGCAGGGATGAGACTGAGAAATTGTATTTTCTGAAAATTTAGCCGGGGTTTGGGGGCCCCCAGCCAGGTCCAGGGCGGAGCCTGGTCAGGGGTTCAGGGAGCCAAAGGCGAAGCCATTGTAGCGCGCAGCAGTGCCGCAGGCTGACAGGTATCCCCCTCCCACAGGGGGGTTTTGGGCGGTCTCCCCAAGAAACTTTTTCAAAATGGGAGCTTTGAGATGCATGCTGGTGGTATCTGAGGCCAAGAATTTGAGAATTAGTGACATAATTTATTGCTAAGTATAATTATCTACAAAAGATTCAGACAGCAGGTATGTGGGATTAATCCACCAGAAAATTTAAATTAGCTCAAGACATTTTATTCAATATACACTGTATAAATGTAAAGAATATTCCATATTTTTGGGATAAATATTTTACTTTGTGTTATTTATCAAATTATGCATTGATTTTGTCAAATGCAAAAAAAAAAATAAATCACAATTTACAGTTATTCCAGTATTGAGTATTGTAAGTGGAGATATTCAGTTTAGAATACTAAGATGCATCAATGTCATAACAACTAAATTATTTGGCACAAAAAAACCCCCAGAAAATTATCTGAAATGCACCAGTCCCCATAAACTCCACCGTTGGGATCACAAGCCTTTAACAGACCTGGCAGAGCACGGAGTGCACGCTTTGAAACCATTTAGCGCTTAAATATTTTCTCCTTGGATTTACACGATTCATAAAAATGACCCTAAGGTTGATAAAATCCGCGGAAAATTTTCATCCCTGTATATGTGTATATAATATCAATAAATACACATTCAAAGCTATAAATGCTTATAATAACATTATAATAACCATTAAACATTCAAAAACTATGCACAAGATGCAAATAAAATATAAATAATATAAAATACACACATGTAATTGTACATAGATGTAAATAAAGTGTAAGAAATGCCTTTTCTGTTACAAGAATGCTATTATTTCAGAGCTGTCCCAAACCGGAGTCGGTAGTGAGCTTGCCGCCTTTCCCTTAACTTTTTAAAACTGTGCATCTATATTTTTCTTCAGTGTGTGAGATTATTAAATAAGAAAATATATGTGGAAGGAAATTTTGTGTTTTATTCACTTCCTTCCTGTTCAGTGGTTCGGTGACTTTGTGCAGCTATCAGTGGACTTGTGGACATAAACGTAAACGTAACAAGTAACTGAATTTTACCTGGTTCATTTTGGGCAGATCTTTAATGGTCTCCCTCTTGGGTTCTCTTTCCTTAGCCCACATTCTTAAGTAATATTTATAGTCCTTCACTTTTTCCTCTGAAACAAAACAAACAGTACAGCATAATCCTCCATCATCAGTACATCTAGTACATCTTACATTAAAGTATGTCTACAATAATCTTATACATGGAACTGATTAATATCTAAGGGCCATTACCATTAAAGCAGTGACAATGCTTGAGTTATGCATGACTTATTGTCTCTGATAAGGAGGTTATGTTTTACCCTCAGATTGTCTCTGTCTTCATTAGAAGGATTGTGCAAAAAAGCTGTGTGCAGACATTAAATTGTTACCAGAGGCGGAGCTTTGGGCAAGGAGGTCTGCAAAGTTTTTTTTAGAAGAAATCATCTCCATTAAATTCTGGAATCAGGAATCTCTTCAAAGGATTATTTAACAAAAATTTTTTTGTAATTTTCTAAGTATAGTATTGCAGCAGGCCCAGCAGATGGTTCTGTGGACTGTGTTATTTTTCCGGAT
>JAQNCB010000007.1:21988650-21999405 GCA_030068295.1 Euristhmus nudiceps | reverse complement strand
ACTTCTGATTGGATACCAACTTGTATTTCGTTAATCTGTATTTACATATGTGCCATGACAATAAAGTTGAATTTAACCTAATCTAATGTGCATATCTTTGGACTGTGGGAGGAAATCAGAGTACTCAGAGAAAACCCACACAAGTATGGGGAGGACATGCAAACTCCACACAGAAATGGCCTAGCCCAGGACTCAGACCCAGGACCTCCTTGCAGTGTGGCGGAAGTACTAACTATGACACCGAGCCGCCCCAGTGGGCCCAATCATCTGAAAATATGGTAAACAAGTGCAATGGCAAGAAAAACTAAAACAATGCAATATATAGATTACATTTTTGTCACCACACTGTACACTGAGACTTCAGTTCACTGTACAAGTGCTCACCCCTGCCATAACCAAAATAATCTCACAATTTCATATTGCAACCCCTTAATTTGGGCTTGAAATAAGCAAAATGGTTGGGCAAGTGAAAATCCTTTAGGAGTGCGTAATATCACGTCTCAGCCTATGCTAATGATAGACTCAGATTTCTGTTCTTGGCTGACAGGAGTAGAAAATGATGTGCTCTTCTCACTCAAAACTTAAACGTTCATGTATGCTGTGACGCATTTAAGTTAGGAATGCTCCCTGGCAACTCAAACATGTAGAGACATTTTTCCACTGATCTTTCAACTATCAACTAGAGTTTCCACCCACAGAACTGTTGCTTTTTCAATGCTTGTTTTTTAGCACCATACTGGGTAAGCTCTAGAAACCGTTGGGGTTGTACTTACTACAAGATCAGCAGTTTCTTAAATATACAAATAGACAGTCAGTGTGTTCAGTTTTACATCCTGAGGAAGGCCTTTTAAGGAAATGGATGGAGAGGAGAAGGTATAGCTGAGAAGCTACTCGGTATAGTACGACTCATTGCAGAACAGGAAAACAAGTAACACAAAAACAGACAGCAGAATTATCTATAATTGATCAAACTTACTGAAGTTACATAAAAATAAAATGACATGTGTATTTTGAGAACAGATAGGATATACAGACGCTCCCCAACTTACTAATCTTCATTTTATGAACATTCGGAGATACGAACAGAGTTGCCTGCAAGTCAGATTTTGTATTTAGCGCCTTTTCCTGTGTAGTACGTCTTTCTGCCGCTGTGATCGTAAACAAACCCTCCACCCAGCATCACTCTCCTCTGTGCATAGTGGGGTGTGATGCCAGGGGGGGGGGGGATGTGTGACCCTGGGGAACATGCTTTTTTCCCCCATACTGTACTAGAATTAAGTATAACTGCACATCCACAACAGTAGTTGGCAGTGGCGCTCTCATTGTCGCGCTATGGTGTCAGGGATTTCTGCAGCGAGCAAGCGATATGAAGTGAAAAGAGAAAGAATGTTAGTTTTTCTTTCTTGCAAGTTGAACTATATTTCTTTTTTGTTTTTAATGTTAATAAGGATACACCCTTATGCAGAGGTGTACTATTAATAATAATTTTATAGACAAATATATACTATTTATAGTCACGCATGGGTGGGGCATGAAATTGTTTCTTCTTCCTGGGGGGGGGTGTCACCGAAAATAATTGAGAAGCACTGCTTTACTTATACACAAACGAACAACTTGAACAAATTCACCTAACGAACAGCCATTCGGAATGCAACTCGTTCGGAAGCTGGGGAGCATCTGTATACTTCTCCCAGAATCATGCAAGAATTCCAGTTTATAGGAGTGTTTATTAAACACACACTCCTGAACAGACAAGAAGTTTTTACCTTGAACAGCACATACAGCTCTTCCAACTCTTCGATACTAAAGGCTGAGTCTGTCATGATGGCCCTCACCTGCAAGCACACACAAGAACTGTCCAACAGCACACACACGAATGATTTTATATCATTAAGAACAAAAAAAAAAAAAAAAGCCACTCACCACACTCCTTTTAGCCGTATCCTCTAAAGACTGGATGACCTTTAACCTCTGTTTGAACCGCATCTGTTCGATGTTATCAGCACGCAGACTTCCAAACTTCTATAATAACAGGGAAGCAAAAATAATTCTTTTTTTCTCCTCAAAAAAAAAAAAAAAATAAAATAAATTAAAAAAAAAAAAAAATAAAATAAAAAAAAAGAATAGACATGCATAACCATGACTTCCTGTGAACGAGTTTTTTGTTCTTGCCTCGTAGGATGTCTTAATGAGATCAAATATATCAATCTCAGGTGGTGGCTCATCTCCGCTGGTTAACAAGGCATGCAGGTGAGGGATGGGCGGAGACACCGTCTGTTTGTTCACAACGTTATCTAGATACCTGAGGGAGAAGTAGATTTATTGTTTTCTGCCCCGTATTCCTTACACTGATTGGCTTCATGCATTTAGCATCTTGAGGTTTGGGAATTCCATGCTAAAGGTGTTACCACTTCTAATCCTACACAGACCTTCCAAGTATAGTCATGGCCTCTCCCTCGTCAGTGCAGTTTAAGAGCTTCTCCATGTTAGCATGTAGCACAGCCAGTGATACCTAAAGTACAGAAAAAAACAAGGCGTTAGTCTCTTACTTTTATCTTTGAATTAGGCATCTTACTCATTTCTACAGCGCCATTATTTGTGTTTTATTTAAGGCATGCCAACACCCAGTTAGGAAGAATAACAAAATGCTTCCTATTTATTATATATGCCCATTACATAAAGATATGACAAAATGGCACACGCCTTGCTCTGAATGTGTACTAAAATGGCATTTACAGACTCTATAATAGAAAATCAGTCCTTAACTTTACATGAGCCCCAAACCCATCAAACCATGCCTTAACTTAAGTTATCAGAGAAAAGCACTCATAAGCACTGCACCTGAGAAAACACCCACCACAACTAAAGTCAGGCCTCCTTCCATACATGCTAACAAACTCAAGTGCACAGCATTGAATTTGACCTTATAGGGAAACCCTCATTTAGTTAATTAAAAATAATGTCATTGTCGGGTTCGTAGGGGCAAATCTTACCTTAAAAAAAAAAAAAAAGAAAAGAAAGAAAATTTCCATGAAGCACCTGTTGGACCTTGAACCTCCATCAAATATTTAGTTTATATTTAATTACAAAATTAGTCATACTTAGAAATGTGCGAAAAATTAATGATGACATAATCTAGATGTTCAATAAACGAGCCATCCTGGGTCAATGTCCTCTCTCATTTTTCCCCACAGATAGTTTCCTTTTCTGCCTGATGCTTGGATATCATCACTGGATTCAGTAGCCAGTTGTTTTGAACATGCTGGTCATATCTGGGTTTAAGATGTGCTTTGCCATGCATCCCATTCATCACTTAATATAATTAATATACTAAAATTGCCATTTTCCATTGCCTCGTTCATTTATTTTTTTTTTTTTTTACAAAATTAGTTTTAATTATTTTTATACTCCATCTTTTTACACAGAAAGACAATGGGAATGCTTTATGAAGATCTGGCGACCCCTTGTGGGGATTGCAACCTCAGGTTAGGAACCATGTCATATTTTATGGATATCTGAAACCAACAATTGAAATCAATGAAATCTTTATGTAGCGGTGTGAAAAGGGATTGGCTTCTGCACACACCCCAAAGAAGTACACACGAAAAGTTGAGCTGATGACGACTGGAAAAATCTCTCAAGATATTGCCAGGAAATATTTGAAATGGCGAATGACATGAAACCTGAATTTAAGTTTATACATGATGCAACACAAGGTTCCACCGGACAAAAAAGACGTGGCTTGTGAGAAAAAAAAAACAAACTCAGACTACAGGAACATCCTAGACTGTTCGCAGATATTACATGACATGATTTAGAGGCTTGTGGTAGTGATCACTCTTTCGACCACATCATAGTCAATGCTATGTGCTCTCACCTGAAAGATGACTTTAATCCCCTCGTAAAAGAAGCAGTCCACAAGTAGCACAGCACTATCAAACGGCATGACGGACAGGAAGAGTGTGAGGAACCAGGACAGGGAGATGGTAGAGATCACGCCCAGGTCCTGCATGTGCTCATAGAGCAACGGTAAACACTCCCGTGTGAGCTCCTCAAATACACCCTGATCCACCAGTGCTCCTGGAAAGCAGCCATATTCATATACACTACACGGACAAAGGTTTAAGGATCCCTGATCATTCCACCCACAAGTCAGTCCACTTACAAAGACAACAACAAAAACAATCCAAAATACTTATTTAATACATTTATCATGCACAACTGTGCAAAGGTTTTAATAGGAAGCCTATTTTTTTTTTAGTATAAACTCTGCCAGAGATTTTTATTTTACAATTTTTCTATTAGCAAGTTAGTACAAAAACACTTTAGATTTCTAAACATTAGTTCTCCAGAATTAAATGTTACATTAAAAAAATGTTAGTACAATATGTGAATAAAGAAAGCAGCTTATTAAGTACAACGGATGACCTTTCAGACAAAAATATAACGATGGCTGCTGTGATTTATATGCAAATAAAGAATCAGGTGTAACAGTCAACATTTCCAGGAGAGCTGTGGCTGGTTCTGTAAGAGACCTGGTAGATACTGTACTTCTAAAACTGCACAAACTGAACCTTTTGTTCTTCTATTTTTAAACAAAAAGTAATTATCACACCCAACATTGAATAAGTTTCATGCATTATTGTGCTTTTGAATTATGTGGAGATCTTAAATTCCATGTCATTATTTATATGTAAATATGAGGCATCTTTGTTCTACACCATTCATTTGCATGTGCCTAAAACTTTTGCACAGTACTATATACACACACCTACAAACACACACACGGTGTTGTGACTCCCAGGTAAAATTGCCCATCCCAAGTAGAAGAAGGGGACACACACACACACACACACACACACACACAAAACACCTTTAGTGGGTGAGGCCAGGTTACTAACCTACAACTCTGGTGTTGTAATAATCAGGCAACATTCGTTCACACAAAGCCACCAGCAACCAGAACGCCTCCTCTTCGGTACAATACAGCAGCAATACTGATGTTACTATATTCATGGCCTGTGGACAACACACACACAAATGTGTTATTTCTATGACTAAAAATAACATTCATGAATAAAATTAATGCTATTAGTGACAGGGAGGATGGAGCCCATCTAATCAAACACTGGGTGAAGGTGGGGTACACCCTGTACAGTTCACTAGACCATCGTATGGGCAATTTAGAACAGTCAATTAGCCCAATTGTGAATACCTTTGGATTGTGGGAATAAAATGGGGTACCCAGAAAAGTCACACAAGCACGGGGAGAACATGCAAACTCCACACCGAAACATCCTCGTTAAGCCCGGAACTCGAACGCAGGACCTACTTGCCGTGAGGCGGACATGCTAACCACTACACCACTGTGCCGCCATTCTTAATATCAAGCTGTGTTAACACATACATGCTAACAATGAAAACGAATTTTCATAAATTTTTTGATGTGTAGTTTCGCTGCCCTCTTTTCAAAAGTATTTTGGGCCAAATAATATTATCAGAATTGTGCTCTAATAATGTACATATTTATTTATGAAAAACATATTTTATGACTTCAGAAAGGTAAATGTAAGGTTGCGTGTACCTGGCAGTAGCCGATGCCCGGGTTGCGGTACGCATATGCAGTGAGTACCCGTCGGAGAGCAGCAATGCCCATCTCATTCTGGAAGGCGTGGTGCTCAGGCATGGATCGATGCAAGTCTCGCTCTATCTCCTCTGTAGCTAAAGTACATTTGCCCATGGCCTGTTCCACCAGCTCTGCGTAGTAATCTGGGTGAGTCACCATCTCGTTCTGAGCACCTGCATAGAGAAGAACAGGATGAAGAACTGCATGCATTATACTACATTATTGAAAGCATTATTGAGCCACCCGGAACCCAGATGTGCATCTTAAAATACTCTCAAAGGGAGCAATAATGAGAAGAATAATGAAATGGAGTAGGTGTCCATTTGCTGATCTAACCTAAACCAGTCAGCATGGGTAAATGTTTACGGAATGCACAAATACAAAACCTATAATCATGTGACTTTGAGTTAATTTTTCTACAAATTAAAAACAAAGCAAAGCATTAATACCCTCTTTGATCCACCAACTACAAATCAAGGTGATACATTTAAAACTACAAGAACAATTATCTTGGAGTTATTTATTCAAGGAAAAATATAAGTAGATGCAATGTTCTAATGTTGGTAAAGGAAGTACATCACTGGTCTTCAAAACTAATATTACTCCTTTCGCTGAAATAACTTCTCGCAGGGTTTTGCCAAATTTAGCAAGTGTGTTTAGAATTATTAGGGCTACCTTAATTTCAATTTACAATTGTGGACAGATGACCTTACATTATCTTCAAGTAGCCTTTGCTGTGACACTGAATTCATAGATAGATTCATCAATGATTACAAGCTGCAAAGTCATAGAGGCAGTAAAACAACCCAAAACCATGACATTTTCATCACCAGTTGGTATGAGAATCCTGTCCCAATCTCTTTCTGATTGTTGGCATCTTCATGTCAACAGCTACAAAAGTCACATGCAGATGCTGGCTTTTTGAACATGTCAGACACAGATTTTTGCCTTATGAAACACAGAACCTATTAAATAGCCAATTACATTAATCCAGATGGACAAGATCATATAATTTAATACCAGTAAATAATTTTCAAAAACTGAATCTACGAAACAAGACTAATAAAATAAAAAATAAGTTGATGATATTATTGCCCTGCGATGGCCTGGCAAACTGTCCAGGGTGCTCCCCACCCTCGCACAAAGTTGGACGAGATGGGCGCCAGCCTCATCGATTAAGCGGTTCAGAAAATGAATGAATGCTATCAATATGTATTAGATAATATGATAAAGATAATTTAATATCACTGTTGTTAAAATTTTAAACTAGACAAAGAGTTTTCTGATTTCCTTAAGGTCGAATTTTGTATCGACTGGTTTCTCTTCTGAAGAAGGAAATTACAGTCTATAAACTGAATATGCCATGATTTGCCACATCACAGCAACTTCACGAAGGGAAGAAAGTCAGCCACAAAAAGGAATTGCTTCAGCATGGCTGCATCTCTAATAGAATCTAGCTTACATATATATATATAAAAATAATGAATGTAAATGAAAAAAATTTGCAGTAAAAATGCCCTCGCTATTTTTGAATGAGTGATTAAAAAAATAATTTAAACTTGTATCAAAATTTGTAATCAAACATAATTGCAAATAATACAGTTGAACTAAACGTGATAGTATGCAAGTTAATTTAGACAAGATCTTGGAGAAACTACAATCTGTCCGAACAGGTGTTGTGAAGATCTTAAAGTGGCTTGGTCATGTTGTTTAAAGAAAATAACAAATAAAATCAGCGCCGGGCCGTGGCGGTCCAGTGGTAGGGTGCTGGATTATTGATCCCAAGGTCGGGAGTTAAAGCCCCACTATCACCAGGTTGTCACTGTTGTCCTCCAAATGCAGCTATCTTGGTTATCAAAGGCCGGCCATGTCTCTCACTGTCTGTGGTGAGAGGAATGTAAAAGAACCATCGCTGACTTTCATCAAGAGTAGCTGCATAGCCGTCAGCGTGTTTCTGCCATGCGATGTCCTGGCGAGCTGTCCAGGATGTACTCTGCCCAAGCCCAGAGTTGGTCGAAATGGGCACCAGCCTCCCTGCGACCCTAATTAGCACTAAGCTGTTCAGAAAATGGATGGATGGACATCAATGACCTTCTCAAACAAAACATAGGAATACAAATTTGGTTTATGAAAGCTAACAGACACAAATTTGATGTATGTAATCAATTTAAGAATTGGCAGCGGTATTTCACGCGACGAAAACGGTTCAGTCCAACAATATTTTAAAACTTGACTTTGCAAAATGACTCTTCTAACCCAAGACAGAATCGAAATCCAGAGCCTTGGTGTGAATAAGAAAGCTTAAAAAAATTTATTCGGCAGAGAAGAATGCAGTGGGTGCATTTCTGATTTCATGACAACAGATCATGTCCAAGCAGATGACTGAATGTGGTGGTTACCAAGACAACTTGCTCATAACCCTCAACATAAACAGCAGATGTTCATGCAGGCCATGTTAACATTTGTGCTTACATTTAAATATGACTGAAATGGAACAATATGAAATTTCATAGTGTCACGTAGTTTATGCCAGCGTCTGCTGAGATCATGGCATCATCATCATCATCAGACCATAATAACTACAAAGTGCCTGAGAGAAGTGTTTACCTGAAAACAGTAGCCACAGCTCTCCTCTCAGACATTCAGGAATCCCTTTCAGGACTAGGTCACGTGTCCTAGACGTGCGGTACATGCATACACCTCGACCAAACTCGAAGAAATGGATATTCCACGATTCCTCCTTCATTTTTTCTTTTGTCTGAAAGAACGAAAAGAGGGTTTGAATAAAGCATTAGTATGAATTCCTTCAATTTGATTTACACATCAATAATACAGACTCCTTTTCTAAGAAACCAAGTATTACACAAAGAAAACAAAAGCAAATGGACATTATTTACACAAAATAGTAAAAAAATGGGGTTCCGTTCACGTGTTATTGCTGAATTAACGATGTATCTCAGAATCTCACCTCCTCTCTATTCAACTATCAGCAAGTATTTAGTGAAGCCAGAAGTGGAGAAACCCCTCACTTAGAAGAACTCATGCATTTTTAATGTTAATCCTCATAACAGTTTGGCTATCTTGATGTTTAATGACCTAATTTATGCCTTGCCACACATCACTTAGCGTTCACTTTATCAACAACACAGCCTTTCTAAGGACCATAAATATCTACTTACTTACTTAAATCAGGAGGACGCGAGTCATACCTCCCGAGCACTATGTGGTTCTCGTAATCATTAGAATCCATCGGGGGTGATTAGCCCTCATAACTTATATGGACAGCTCGCCAGGCCATCGCAAGGCAGAAACACGCTATAACGGCTATGTAGCCTACTCTTGACAAACATCAATGGTTCTTTTACATGCCTCTCACCACAGACAGTGAGAGACATGGCCGGCCTTTGATAACCCAGTTAGCTGCACTGGGGGGAAAAAAAACCCTCCACCAATCTATATATTCAGGAAAAATACAGTTCTGCTCATTTCAGCTGACCTTATGAAGCTCAAGGAATAAAACAGAACTATGGTATTCTAACACAGCAGATGTGTTGGTGATGGCAGTGCAATAATAAGCAAATATTGGTGATTAAATCTAAGAGTTTAATTTATTTCATTTTCTTCCAAACTGCTGTATCCTTTATTCGTGTTACGGGAAAGCCAGAGCCCATTCCAGCCAACTCCAGGCGAAGGCAAAGTACCGGTACACCCCGAGCAGCTCACCTGGCCATTACAGGGCTAACGCAGACACATATTGCATGCCGATAGGACTCTGCTCAAAAGCTCCGCTACAAATTATATTTTTTCAGTGACTCAAACTAGATGTCTTTTTATTCAGTCATGAGCACAACATACATGGGTTTAAAAAAGAAATTCTTACACCATTTTGAAGGATTTTTATTTAAAACAAACTATAACCAGTTTATTTTTGACAGTGAGCGTGAACACTTATCCCCCTTAACATAACACTGGATTTTGGATGGCACTAACGTAGATGTAATTATTAAGAGCTAACCGCTTTGGGTCCCAAGTCTTCAGGACGGCCTTTCTGGTAGATATGGAGAAGACCCTCCTTGGCTGTGGGGAGGCTGGAGCTGTAGTAATGATCCTCAGTTGGCCCCAGTACTGGCGGTGTTGGAGGAAGGGAAGGAGGGGTACTGGGACTTGAACTCTCCTGTCAGACAAGTAAAAACTGATTACAATTTTACAGTCTCAACCAGAACCCACCAATCACCGGCACTTTATTCTGTCACAAGGCTCAACAAGTCTTCAAGTAGCACTTCTCCTTTTCTTCATTTCAGTGACTCACAGAATGTCCAGTCATGCTCGAGAGTCTGTCAGGCATTCGCTGCAGGAAGTCTGAGATGCGCTGAACAAGGAAGTCACGATCTTTGAGGTTGGCAAACAGGAAGGTCATCTTGTTTTTAGTGCTGATGGAGAGAGGACTGGGCAAAACACTGCTGCTGTCAGCTTTCTCGACTATAGACACCTAGAGAGAGAGAGAGAGAGAGAGAGAGAGAGAGAGAGAGAGAGAGAGAGAGAGAGAGAGAGAGAGAGAGAGAGAGACTCTGTGATCTAGATGCTGAATGTTGTACTCATAGTAATTCACAGAACCTGATACAGTGCGTGTGTGTGAGAGAGAGAGAAAGTGTAAATTCTTTGGTACACATAAAATAAGCTACATATGGAAAAATTGGTGATGTACATTCAGCTATAACGTGGCAATATTACTTTAGTACTTGACATTCGCACCATAATGAATACTCAACATAATAATAAATATTTTACTCGTCTTGTGATGATACTCAAGTAAATAAAATAGCTGAGGAACATCTCCGCCATGATCTGTGAACGTGCCTGAAGGCACAAACTGAAATGTTCCAATATAACGTTTCATTACTTACTTATTTAAACTAAATAAAACACTTTTTTGGTTTAATAAACTGAATATTGTTACCCTCGCTCCCCGGAAGGGTAGCGAGGGTTTTGTAATCGGGTCCGTCTGTCTGTTTGTTTGTTTTTCTGTCCAACCGAGCGTGTATCTCAAAAAGGACTGATCCGATCGACTTCAAACTTGTACATGTGATGGGGAGTCACCGTGGCTCGGTCCTCCTCGAAGAACAGATTTC
>JAQNCB010000007.1:21956129-21969419 GCA_030068295.1 Euristhmus nudiceps | reverse complement strand
ATGGTTCTTTTACATGCCTCCCACCATAGACAGTGAGAGACATGGCCTGCATTTGGTAACCCAGTTAGCTGCACTGGAGGGACAGCAGTGACATCAGCAATCCAGCACCTTACCACCAGGCCACCACTGCCCTATTAAAAAAAAATGAATCGACAAATAGAAGCTGGGTCTGTTTTGCAATAAAAACCTTTATGAATGCAAATACTCAGGTTGGTCTAAGCAGCAACCGGCTGTAGCTACATTGCAACTGTAAAATTCTGATCTCGAAACATGTGTACTGTACTTCAACTAATGCAACATTGTAAACAAAATAATAATAATAATAATAATAATAATAATTATTATTATTATTATTATTCTACAATATAAAAATAAAGAAAACATTTTTTGACCCTCCTGAAAATTTGGATTGAATTATCCAGCTTCCTGATTACCTCAATACATGTTTGTTGACAGTGTTGCATTAATAGTAGTAAGATACAAGCTCTTTCCATCACCAGCTAAAGTTGTGTTTTGGACAGCAGATATATTGGCTTTATACACACTCATTTTATATTGGGGGGGGCAGTCTTGAGAAGAACTCAGTGATTCAATATTGATGGCATGTGAAATTAATCATTGTTAAATGTGAACTTTGGTATAGAATATCCTGTTTAAGCAGCTCTGTGATTCTGCTGACATTCCTCTTTACCTGGTTTACACATTAATACATCAGTGAGACAATGACTATACACAGTGCACTAAAATATACTGAGATTATAGCAGTGTTTAAAATAAAAACAGGTAATGAATCAAATGTGTTGAGATTTAATCAGATTTCAATGTAAACATTGAAAACAGTGTTTGAGCCTGTGTAGTGTAATATTATTACAGCTTTGTGCTGGAGGGGGAAACGGCTCCACACAGTGGTGAGAAGTCATAAAACACTCTGGTCAAAAACAAACACTGTTAAATGGAAATCTGAACTGTGTAAGAAAACAGGGAAGAGATGTTTCTTCTGATTAAAATCGCAGAACAGTGGATTTGTTTTTTCAAATACGTGTTTTTTTTTTTTAATTCGTCCATTTATTTTCTAAGCCGAAACATCTCTACTCTGGACGAATGCGGGGCCTGGAACACCTCATCGCAAGGCCAACATACATACAACCATATACTGTATAACCATTCACGCTCACACTTACACCTGGAGCAATTTTAGATCAAATTAACATTCCATTTCAGATTGAATCCCTTTTACTTTGATAATTATCTCTGGAAAGTCTTTGCATTATGTTTTTTAATGTGGCTCTGGGGATTTTTCTCATTCAAGCTCAGAAACATTACGGAGGAGGCCTGGTGTGTCAGTGTCCGTGGAAATCAGTGTTCCAGTTAAGCCTAAATGTGGGCGTTGATGTCGGGGCTCTTGGTTCCTGGGAAGGGAAATCACAATTCTACAACATATGAGAATCCTAAACAATTGTCTGCGTTCTACAAGATGGCAACAGGTTCACTGTAGTGTTTATTCACAGTATAACACTGGTTTTATGACTTCATAATGATTATATAATTACAAAACTGTCATAAAAATCAAAGGCAGAAAAAAGATTTAATATATTTATGTTGTAATCAGCCAGTGTACAAATAGTTAACTGAGCTGACATAGATGAGGTCATTTGTGCTTAGTCTGCATGGTTTTGGTGTTTGCTTTTTATTTTGTTTGATTAGTACCCTCAAGATAATCTTTGATAATCAGATTTTTGAAATTGGAGTAAATTGTTAATTTCATGCTGTAAATGTGTAAACAATGTGTTTACAAAAAAAGACTGTCACACATACTGTACATTCTTTGAAATTCCTTTCTTTTTCCTTATAGGAAGCCAGTATCACAGCACAGGGTCAGCAGTGAAACAGATAAGGGCATTGTAAGGGCCAAATAGTGGCAGCTTGGCAGTAAAGGCGCTTGAACCTGTGATCTTCAGATTAACCATAAAGATACAATTTATTTTGTGTTCTCTGTAAAAGACAATAGAAATAAAGATATTTATGAATACACCTGTCATACAGATAGTGTACATTGGAAATAATTTGCACATGTGTAAAATATCATAAAACCACTCAATCGCTGTCTCTAGCTTTGTGTCTCATGTCCAAGCAAAACACAACACTAACACACTAACACACACATGTAAACAACTGCACAGTACAATGGGGAAAAATTCCCAACTATGCCAGACTTGTTTCACAAATCACTGAGACACAATGACTTGAATAAGAACCAATAAAAAAGACAAAAATCAAATTAAACGAAGCAGACGTGTGAACTGTCAGTTTGATGTGCGGAACCACTGGTAGCGTCTCTACCAGACACGACTGGAGACGCAGCGAGAGATTTGACCGAGATTAACTGCAGAAATAATGCTAACGTTTTGTCTGGACACTTTGGTATCTCAAAGAATTACAGATTCTTTATATTGTTCTTCTTGGTTATTTATTCCTGTGATAATTTCAGTATCTGTCTGAAGAATCAAAAACACCAGATCCAGAGCGTGCCTCCAAATCTCAAACTTCATGATCATGTTATCATACACTCGCATTTTTAGTCTTTCTCTCTCCAGCATCCTTTCCTCCTCTTCACCTTCTTCCCCATTCTGCATTATTTCGAGTTTCAGAAGTGTTTCCTGTATCTCATTATTCTGGGGCACTTTGATCCCCCACTGCTTTATATGCTGAGCAATACATGTCCACGCCTGTATTTTAGACTTGACATGACCAGCATTCACCATCAGTGTGGCCACATAATCCATCCAGCCTTCTGCCATCAGCTGCAAAACAACCTGCTCATACGGCGATGCTCCTTTAGCTGCAACACTCTCGTCATCTCCTCTGTCCTCTGTTTTAGACACATTCCTGTGATTTTGGAGCCGATGGATGCAGATCAGTTCTACAGTCCCAGCTCCGGGCAGCAGTCTTCCATCTTTAAGTGCATGGTGCACACGATATGCACAGCTCCAAAACTGGTCCTCCATGCTCTGGAGCTTAGCATGAACAGAACTCGCGATGAGCACCGTAACTAGAGTTGTGCTTTCAGTCACAACCCTCACTACAGTGCATTCTGCTCCTTCAGTGCGATACTCTCGGAGTGTGTCCACACAGACTCCGGAACCAATGCAATGCTCGCTCAGTTGTGTGATGTATGAGACAGGAAGCGCACCTGTAGCTGTCGAAAAATTATCCAAAATGGACACTCGTACATGCTCGATAATGAGGATGTGGTGATAAAGGCAGTGATCTTTCAGCTCCTCAGTGACACCTCCACTCACAAGAATAATATCTACCTTGAGGTTTACAAGTATTCTCACTACCTCGTTCATCCACTCCTCCTCCCGGCTGACTCCTTTTAAATCAGAGCTACTGCAGATGTATCTCACATTTTTAGGCCTGTTGAAACCTACGTGACGGTGTTTCTCACTCAGGTCACCATGAACCAGGGTAATCTTTAATGTCCGTCCTTCTAAACGCTTCGCTAGCGATGCCTGTTCTGCAGATAACAACACGACGTAGCCATGGACTGCTCTCAAGTGCTCCTCAGTTAATCCTGGCAACAGGCATGTAACCAGTTTATCGACCTCCAGGGCGGTGTGGCACTGACTGTCACGGCTATGTTGACACTGGATTTTACTCGCTTCGATCACTAACCTCATGGTCATCTCACACCCGTGACAGACAGCCCCAGCCAGAGAAGCAATATCAAACATTATATGTGTCGTTGTCTCTTCTGCAACATGGTTCGAATTAAAGTGCCTGCTGTGCTTGAGCTTTAAATTGTGCTTCAAAAGACTTTGTTTTTTAGGGGGACATAGTGTAGACACACTGGTTACAGTTTTAACACTGCAATGAGCTAATTCCCTCACTGTGTTGCACTCTGAAAGTTCTGAGTGTAAGCTAGGCTCAGTATTCATACAGTCTCTGCTACTCGGTGAGTTCCCTCTTGCTTGCTGTTTTTGGAGATCAACTTTACAAACTAATTCCACATTCACAGCGCTAAGCTTACAGGCCTCCAGACACATTTCCAACCCCTTTGACATGCTGGTCATTATGTGCTGAATGGAAATGCCTTGGTGAAGACACTCCAATGCCACTCTGCTCCAGACGCCAGCCAGGAAAAGCAGTGAGGCTGTACCTGAACGGAATGTCCCCCAATAGGCACGAATGGTCTCACGGAGAAGCTGAGCCACGGAGCTATCGAGCTCCAGCTGCTCTAGCAGACGATAACAGGAGCAGACCAGCACTCCTTCACCACTTGTCTCATCTTGGATCATTTTGTAGCACTTACTTGGGCCCAAAAAAGTATGAGTTGCAGCTGCCATGGCCTCCAGTTGCTGGAGTCCAATATGGCGACCCTGGTTTATTGCTGCACTTCCCAGCAGTGACATCAGAGGGATGCAATTCTACTTTCTGCAAAAACACCAGAGAGCAATGAGCGTTATTATTACAATTGCAGATTATAATAATTAGTATGCTTAAAACCGAGTAGAAGATCAAATGCAAGCTTTCCAGTGTATTACTATATATTACACAGGATGAGTGCAATGACATCAGATAATTCCTGGTATTCTTCTCTGAGCTGAATTATTGCACTGTTGCCACAGTGACGATGACTTCACGAGTGGCACATGCAACATAACGTTGTGACTGCTTACTGAAAATATTTTGTATGAATAATAAAATATTCATTCATTTTCCAAACCGCTTATTCCTAATTAGGGTCGCGGGGAGGATGGCGCCCATCTTAGCCGACTATGGGCGAGGGCAGAGTACACCCTCAACTCGCCAGGCCGTCACAGGGCAGAAACACACTGACGAACTACTTGAGACGAACATCACCAATGGTTCTTTTACATCCCTTTCACCATAGGCAGGGAGAGACATGGCCGGCATTTGATAACGCAGTTAGCTGCACTGTGGGGGGGGGGGGAGCGGACATACGACAGCAGTGACAACTGTTAACAGTGGGGCTTAAACCCCCAACCCTGGGATCAGTAATCCAGCAACTTACCACCAGGCCACCACTGCCCCCAATCATACTTCACCGCACTCATTAATAGCGCACAAACTTTGGATGATACCTGAATCAAAACAGCATAAAACATTTACTCTTTGCTATGGCACCAATTCTGAAATACTAAAAAAAAATCATCAAAATACAGCCAAAGAAAGATGAAGAAATCGCCACAATAAGGCTTCCAAAGAGGCCATAAAGGAGTGTGCATGACCATTGCATTTATAAATGCAAAAATAAACCATGAAAGCTCATTTTAGTTTGCTTTTTTATGTTCCAATGTAGAATATACTAAAATAACTATCATAAATAGACAGATAATTTATTAATCCCAGAGGGAAATTCACAATTGGTAGATATCTGAACTTAAAAGGTTATTTTATTTAAGGTGTATCTGAGAAATTTATGAATCTCTGTCATCATTACAGATACTGATATTAAACCCTTGTTTGAATCAAATTTTCATGACATGATTGTTGTCAACATATGAAAACAACCTGAACGGCCCTGATCCAATATTAAAGCACCCCGGATTACTACTCAAGAACATAAGACGATATCATTTATGATTTGTTAACGTGTATTTAAACCGAGCAACCCTTATAAACGTTAATCATCCAATAATTTGATGACAACTGGGTAAAATAATTAATATGTAAAAGCAAGAGTCTGCGGGTCTTTTATGCTTCACCATTATAGTTTTGTAGCTGAATTTAAACTCGATTAATATCCTTATAATCATAACACCATTATTTTAAACTTTTCTTCATAAGACTGTGTGCTTTTCAACTCCAAAACAAACTATAAACACAAACCTTCTCCACAAACGTATCTGAATCTCCTCCATATCTCCACACAACGTTTCCTTCAGCGTTTGCGCATGCGCGTAGCCTCCACAACGCCAAATCCACTGTTGCTAGGAAACTGAACGCTCAACTGCCAATCACAAGCTACGAGTCCCGCCCATACCCTTGCAATTGGTCACAGGCAATTGCTTGAAAGCGAAAGTGACGTTCCATTCGACATTTCCGTTGTCACTTCATGCCTGGCCCAACCCTTTGAAAAGTTGTTCAACACCCTCCCTCTTGCTTACCTAAACAGTCATCTAACATTGATTAATTGGGTATTAAGGTTCGTTTCGGTTCTCTCAAACTAGTAAACATCGATTCTGAGATGGTAAGAAGTTACTATTGTTTTTGTTTACTTAAAATATATGTTATACGCATTCACGAAAGTATTTGAGAAACACGTTGCTAGCTAGTTAGCTTGATGCTAACAACGACTGGCTGCTATAGTAACAGTTTCCTCGTTTGGTCAACAGATAATTTACACACGTTATTTAGTGTAATAGTTGCAATTTAGGTGTTTAAACAGTTTTAGGAATTTGTATTATTTTGCTTTAATAAAGTGATGCAAAGCCAGTAGGTTTGGCAGTGAATAACAAGGCTAATAAATGGGCTTGTTGCCTCTCCTAAACAAGCTTTGACAGTTCCTGTATTTTGCAGAAAGATGCAAGAGTGCCCGACATCTTATTCCACAGACTGGATACTTTTAGGGTTTTAACCCCTCCAGACCCTGCATTTTCTGGGGTCAATACATATTAAAAAAATTATCATATGGCTACTGCTTTGTTTCTGATTGGTTCTTGATGCGACAATCAATTGTTGACAGACTTGAACTAGAGTATGAGCCTAGAAGAGCTATTTCAAGACTCATACTCTTGTTCAAGTTTGTCAACAACACTGCTGCATTTGACTCACATCGGTACCCAAAACTCTGTCAAGACAAGGGAATAATCAGCAATCTCCTTTTGTCGCCCAGTAATAAAAAAGGCTTGCTATAAGTGTTCATTTCTAACATGGACTATGACAGAATGGAATCTTCTATCAGAAGACATACGACAGAATAAATCCATAGACGGTTTTAGATCAAGTTTAAGCAAACTTCAAATGTCCACTTTCATTCGAGGGGCTCATCGTTAAATTCTAAGCCCATCACTAGCCACACACACCTGCAGCAAGTATTTCCCACCTGGGGAGTTTGCCTGCAGTATCAAGAAGCAGATCACAATGAAGTCATGACCCGTAATTTGGTCTGAGCGAGTTTCAGACAAGACAAGCATGACTATGAAGCCTGACAGGAGTAAAGGACCGATTTTTCTTGAGAAATATAAAATTTATGTTCGTGCTGAACTAATTATCGGTATAACCTCAATTTATTTATGTAATGTTCTTGTAATGATGATATGGGGAAACACTACAGATAATTTGTATGATGTCAAAAAAGAAGCCCGAGAGGTAATTATGAGATAACAATAAAACATTCTTATAGAAGTTACAATTCTGAGCTTACAATGGTATGAAGTCATAAACTCTATATCTCTGTGTCCCAATGTATTGTCAGCGTGTCACATGACTTAGGAACACATGGATTTTTCAACAGCCTTCCCCAAATTTGCAAGTTGAATTCAGACACCTGAAAAGCCAGAGGGTCTAATATCGTGGTGTTTCCAGTTCAGCCATAACATAAATCATCTGTCATAGGTGCCTTTTGCCATCCCAATGATGACTTCGAAGTAATTTTTAGTGGTACTGTGGGGTTTGGTAAGGTTGTAACAGGTTGTCAGTAACGGGGTGTTTGATCTCACATTCTGGCTTGTTGTGGGGAGAGCATGGCGGATCAGGCCATTTAATCGGTATTTGTTTTAAGAATACTGGGCCATGAGATCACCTGCCGCTCTTACACATATCCTTGAGTGAGCTAGGTTGATGGTGCCATCATAACCAGGGCTGTAGTGGTGGGTACACGCTGGTACATGCCGTGTACCCACTTGTATAAGTGGCTGAGTTGCATGTACTCACTTATTTCAGTGCTGTAGTGGTGGGTACACACAGTGTACCATGTACCAACTTATTTTAGTGACTGAGTTGTGTGTACTGACTTAATTTGGTCTACTTTTATAGTTGATCAACGTAAATTTCCGCGAATGTGTAAATAAAACACGGAGATGAAGCGCTAAACGGTTTCAAAGCTTCTCACAAACGTGGAGATGAAGCGTGAATGGTTTCAGCGCGAGCACCCCCAAACCCCCCCTCTGCCCGCATCGGTCGCTTCACTGCCATCATGTACTCACTTATTTTTTTTACCAGTACAGACCTGTCGATAACCATGTGAAAACGATCAATGAATCAGACCGTAATGTACAATATGGATGGAGAGGGTCAACTAAAAGCAAAACTGATGTCTTGATTTTATATATAAAAAGGTGATGAGTTGATGAGTGGTCAGCCCTCTACAAACCGGCAGATATCCAATTTTGAATGGCTAGGTCATACATGGTTATTTGTGAGATGACCATGATTGTTAAAAATATTTTAAGTGTCCGTGAAATTTTGAGACATGTAGTTGTGGCATCCTTTGTAACAAAGATGACCCATCACAGCAAAGTGGGTATGAGATCAGAAATTATTAATTTTGAATTACTGATATCCTAAGCTTCAAAATGATACCAAATTTTCTAACATGTCTTGTCGAGGTTTGGAGTAACTAACCAAAACCTGCCAGGAATCTTCAGGCTTTTAAGCATGTTGCTCCAGTGAAAATTGGATTTAAAGTTAAACTCACACTTTACTGTGATGGGTCACAAATATGAAAAAATACTAAGAGACTAATAAGGTCTGAATGGGTTAATGTTGCAAATGTGCATGTTGCTTAAGGACGTTTTATTCTGTAAAAAATGTGCCACTGTGGTATAATAAACAAGCCATAAACACAGATTTTTAAACATGTTTTTACATTTAATTTCATTCAAAGAAATGATTTGGTAAAATGTGATGCATTTATCTTTTGCTTTTTTTGTTTCCAGGCATCTAGCTTCAGAAAACCCAGTGCAACTGCTGCTCAACGGAAAAAAACAGCCCATAAACAGGAACTGACGGAGGAACAGAAGCAGGAGATCCGCGAGGCCTTCGATCTGTTCGACACTGATGGGTCCGGCACTATTGATGTTAAAGAACTTAAAGTAAGACGATACTCTAAAGTTGTAAGATACGCCTGGGCTAAAGACAAACAAACTCAGTTTTTCACAACACATGTATTAACTCAATTAGGGTATCTACCACTTCACAGCTAGAAGGTCCTGGGTCTGAGTCCCGGGCTCAGTGAGGGAATTTCTGTGTAGAGTTTGCATGTTCTCGCCGTGCTTGCGTGGGTTTCCTCTGCGTATTGGTTTTCTTCAACAGTCTAAAGACACTGGACTGTTCCAAACTGCCTTGAGGTGTGTGTGTGTGTGTGTGTGTTGGCCCTGCATAGGATTGGCAGGCTCTTAAGGGTGTACCCTATCTTCATCCAGAATTGGCTGAGATAGGCTCCATCTCCCCCCACAACTCTGGTACGATAAAGCAGTTCAGCAAGTGAATGATTGATTGAATGAAGATTAAGTTGGTCAGATCACATACACTTTAAAGAGTACCAGTAATGGTCATCCTGTCTGCATAATTTGTGCATATGTATTAAGTTTAAGCGATACTGATGCTTTTTTAAATCTTTTTTTATCCCATGGATCACTAGTGGGGTGCTGAACTACGGGGGTGAGCAGTCTCTCCCCAGAAGTAATTGCTGCGCTTGCTGTTTGTACAGCTTGGCACCGGCTGACAATGTATTCTGCTTCATGGGTCAGCACAGCCAATCCAACAAATTCACATCGCTACAAGGCTGGAACAGCCAATCAGAAAGTTAGCATGTCTTGAGCATGAGCTTGAGTTGTAACACTTGCACACGCTTCAAATTTGGGCATGGACTGATGTTGCCGGAAGGAACCGCTGATGTTATACGTGATAATTTTTATAGCTAGTAACACTAATTCACCACAAGTGTCCTTTAAGTGTTTGCTGGCACTTTTACTTTTTACTCAGATGTTTAAGGTAGCCTTCCACAAGCTTCTCACAGTGTTTTGCCTGAAATCTCCTTTTTCCTTCTGACAGAGCTGGTGTAACTCAGTAAGGTTTGAGGGCCTCATTACTTGAACATCTCTGATGTGCCAGTTCTGCTTTACCAATTCAGTTTGTATATTTATTTATAGGATTCAGGTCATGGCTTTATACAGAAGCTGAGAAAGGCCCCGCTTGCAATATGTTTTCTTTAATGCTGTTTTCTCCTAATGAGCTAATTATTTGTTATTATTCATTAATATTTCCCCTTTAATTGTATATTTAAGAATGTTATTTTTATTCCATGTAGCTGAAATATTTCTATTTATTTATATTTTCATTCATTTGTGATTAAATGACTGAAAGAATGTGAATTCACACATGCAATGCTTTTTAATGTTCAGGGCTGTGTACATCCCTCGGTGGTCAAATAAGTGTGTGCCGACCCTAAGCTAAGAGATCGAAGTGGCCTTTGTACACCAATTGTGATTGAGGATTGCTTTGACAAAAAAACACTTGGTGGACTGACCCAAAATTCCAGAAAACCTGGCGTATTTTACCACTTGGGTGCCATAAATAAGCCATAAGTGAATAATTGTTTTGGTGTATATACTGTAGTTTTCTAATGAGGAGCAGTGGTGGCTCAATGGTTAAGACTCTGGGTTACTAATCCAAATGTGGGGGTTCAAACTGCAATATCACCCAAGCTGCCATTGTTAGGCCCTTGAGTGAGTGAGGCCCTTAACCCTCTGTTGCCCCTCAGGGTGTCTGACAAATGCCATAAATGTAAATGTATAACACATGAGGGTATAATAAAAGCAAACTAAAATGAGATTTGTATAGTTTCTTTTAACATTTTTAAGGTGACAAATCACCTGCATTCCATTCTGACAACTTTTGAAACTCCAAGTTTGAAAAAAAATAAAATAAAAAAAGTTATCTTATTCCTTGAAAAATATGAAGTTGATATTGCATGGCTTTAGTTTGGGATGCCGTTTTCTTTTAATTTTTAAGATTTCAGAATCGGTGAACGTGGGTTTTTTTCCACTGTTTTGATTAAATTGATTGAGTTGATTAGATTGAATAATCCTATTTTGTAAGGTGGGTAATAAGCAATTTTTCAATGAGGACAAGTACGATTATGGAGAATTATTCAGATTGAGGTGGTGTTATGGAATGAGGTGGATAATACCCTGCGATATCTAAATGAATCTCCGTATCGTACAAAAGCAACATTATAAAATCGCTTTATTTTTCGTTCCAAATATTTTCAAGTCTGGAGAAACATGCATCATGGCCAATGGGAAGAAATATTTCTTGAATTTCAAGTCTTGAAATGAGTACCAGTAATACCTTCCAGTAGGTTCCTTCCTAATTTTGCTGCTTCTCACAGCCGGCTTGAGTTAGCTGCTAGCCATCACAGAGTCAGCTTGGCTCACGCAGAGCTTATCTAAGTGAGTTTGCTATCGTTGTAGTATATCGGCGGCATAATAAAAATCTAATTTTAGCATGCTTTTTTTTTGTGCTGAGGTTTCAGTGTAGTGTAGTGTAGTGTAGTGTAGTATACTAAAACAATTATGCACCTCATGCTCAGTGAACGTTGCTGAAAAGAATATTTCATTCAGTGACAGGCACCTCAATATATGGGTAGAAAGTGATTGTCTTGGTAGAAAGGTGCTGAGGTTGGAACTGCTAGGCAAGGGACCTAGAGGGACCAAAGAGAAGATATGTGGATGCACTGAGAGAGGACATGAAGTTATTTGGTGTGAGACAAGAGGATGTGGAGGACAGGGATGGATGGAAACAGATGATTCGCTATGGCGACCATTGAGGGGAGAAGCCGAAAGAAAAGTAGTAGTGATGGCTACTTCACCTTTTGAGGGAAAAATATTCATCCTGAGAAAGCGAACTATTCCGATCAAGCCAATATGTTGTATAAATTAACAATCTTTATTCTTCAGATCTTCGCTATAATATCATGATTGTTAGTTTTTCTCCACTGCTAGTACCGTAGTTATTAAGCTTTCAGGATTTTGAGACATTTTAGAAAAGTGATCTTTAATTTTTGTACCAAAGCCATGCATCCAAGATGAAAATTTAAAGTTATTCGGGTTTTGTTCTGGGACAGATAATTATAAAAAGGATGACGTATCCTATAAACATTTCTCACAGTGGATAAGTGTATTATGCATTACTTGTTTCTAGTCATTTATGTAAGTGTTTGCAAATATAGAATACATGTATGTATGTGTGTCTGTGTACATTAGGCATGTGTGTGTGGATATATGTCTATGTATGTATGTGCATGTGTAAAGCTTAATGTATTTACATTCGTTGTTTTTTTGTGCACTTTTATAATTGCTGCTAAACAGATTTTCATTATTCATGCAACAGTTGACAAAAGGTCTATCTTATTTTCTTGGTTTTCTCTGATAGTAATTAGTGCATTGTATTTCTTCACTTCATTCAGGTTGCTATGCGTGCTCTTGGTTTTGAGCCAAAGAAGGAGGAAATCAAGAAAATGATTGCTGACATTGATAAAGAAGGCTCTGGCACGATCGACTTCAATGACTTTTTGTCCATGATGACACAGAAAATGGTAACATTTGTTATAAATACATCAGAAAATACCTTTCTCTCAAAATGACCACATTTCCTTTAAGTCAAACTCAGTTTACAAATAGGGCTCCTATAGTATCTAACAAATAACTTAATGAATATGGGTATTTTGACAAAGTTCACTTAATGGAGATTTCCGATCCCACCCAGTGAGAACGCCCTTGTAAACAACATATAACTGAATATGGCTTATGGCAAAGTTTCGGTTTTGCTGTTACATGACCTTAGTGCTGCTTTTGATATTGTAGACCAGGGGTTTTCAAAGTGTAGGAAGGTGGGCCTCCCCTCAGGGAACATAAAACAGCTGGGTGCATGTTTCCCCAGCAGGCATAGGCGGTTACTGTTGTAATGCCGGATATATACTGTTGAAAAGAATAAATTGAGATCATGTTTTTTAGTTAAAGATGATTTTGTTGTTGTTCTTCTGCCCTGAGTCTGAAGTTGTCTAATTTCTGCAGTTGGTTTGAGTTTGTCGAGAAATGCAGCGTAAAGGGGCACCAACCAGTGTCTTCCTTGTGCCGGTCCCAAGCCTGGATAAATGCAGAGGGTTCAGTATGGGTATCCGTAAGGGCATCCGGCATAAAAACTGTGCCAAATACAGAGGAGGGATAGTGAATATATTTGTAGTAAGATGCTGAGGTTGGAACTGCCAAGCAAGAGGCCTAGAGGAACCAAAGAGAAGGTACATGGATGCACTGAGAGAGG
>JAQNCB010000007.1:21944231-21955253 GCA_030068295.1 Euristhmus nudiceps | reverse complement strand
TGTCATGGCTGTGCCATGTCATGTTTGTAATAATGTGCACTGCATTGTCCCTGCCAAATAAACTACTAATAAATAAATAAAAAATCCCCGCCACCCTGCAAAGGAAGCTCATTTCCACCCCACTCAAGTTCATCAGTGAACCTCAGGCACCCATGACACTCTTGCCAGTTCACTGTTCACTCTTGCGTATCCACTTGTTCTTCTTGAGACCACCTTTTTTAGGTACTTACCACTGCATACTAAAATACCTGCCATTATGTAGATGAGTATACCCAGGTAAAGTAACTGAAAATCACTCCGATCCTTACACCTGACTAATTTTTCCTGCTGTCAACACACAAGTATTTCTGCCTAATGCATTTTTTGGATGATTCGACTTGTACTCCAGAGCGACGTATAGTCTGGAAAATACAGTACTCTGAAAATCATAGCTCCATTCATTGTGCATAAAACACAAATTTCACTTCAGGGGGTTTCCCCCCAACTTGGGTACATAAGACTCAAGCCTCAAGATGGAATAGTTACAAATTATTGAATACCACAAATTGTTGAATAATTCTTAATTATATATACAGCCAAATTACTGTGTTGCACATGCCTGTTGTGCAATAATCATTCAATTTATCCCAGGGCAATGATGAAATAATTGTTATCCCAGGGCAATGATGGGTAAAGCCTGTTGGGCTTTTTACACCCGAGTCTAGAGGCTCATCTGGCCTGTGCTTATCCCCGGATTCTGTAGCAGCTAGGAGTTCAAGTCCTCCTGGATGGGATGCTAGTCCATCACAGGAGTATTTTTACTGGTACACATTTATACTGCTGGGTGAACAGAGGCACACTTGTGGTTAAGACCTTGCACAGAGGTCTTAGCATGGTGGGGGTCTCACTGGGATTGGAACCCACGACCTCCTAATCATGAGCCCAGCACCCGAACCACTACGCCACCGGCCACGGTCAAGGCAATAATACGCTACCAATAATTATTCAATGGCTTTCCGCCCATCAGAAATGAGAAATTAAAAGAGAATGAAAATAATAGAAAATAATCAATTTTAGGGTGGTACCAGTAATTCTCTGTCCACTAAGCTTAATATATGGCTGCATCATTCCACCCTGACATTGATTATTAATCAGAGTTTCCACAAGCAATTTAGAAATGGGGGGGTCCCCCTTTATCATAAAATTTTTTTGAGAACTTGAATTAAGTGGGGCCGCACTGCTCATGGAATGGAATTGTACATGAACAGGGCCTTCATGCAGAACTTATTTTCTTGCAGAATGTTAAACCTATGTGTCCTTTATGACGGAATGATTCTTTAAAAGAAAATTAGTTTTGCACCAAGATAAATGATACAAACAAAAGCAAATAAAATAAATGTATAACTTATTAGATAGTTGAAATAAGTGAGGCGGGTTTCGAACTCGAGTCTGTGGGTTAAAAATACTCATTTGTGCACCTGCACGTCACCTAACCACCTGAGCTTATATTGCGCCAAGTCAAAGCAGTGAATACTCTTTACTTGTACTTTCTCCCCCAAAACCATGGCTAGACCCATGATAATGCTTAGTCATGACTTATCTTGGCTGTCAATTTTATGTCCTTGTTCTCACCAATTCTAAATTTTGGGAATGAACACATCTGTATCAGCTATTAAAGAAAGCAGCACTAAACATGCCCCTTCATTCATGTGCATTTGTTGATACTGCAGGGAAATTATACCTTATTAACATATTGGACAGTTGTGTCAGTAACAAAAGTAATGTGGACATATAATGTGATTGTCACTTACCTTAATTTTTCATTAGCAATGAAAAACATTGCTTACAGCTTCAAGGTCACCAGCATCCGGGTGGGCACCAGCCTGATTGCCAACCCTATCCGTTTCAGCTGTTTTCAGTGGTAGTGGTACATGTGAGTTTGTTTATGTACCTAAATATGATTTGTTGATGTGCAGGCAGCTCGGATGTTTCTGTGTGGAGTTTGCATGCTCTCGCGTGATTGCGTGGGTTTCCTCCCACAGTCCAAAAGCATGCTCAGTAAGCTAATTGGCTGTTCTAAATCACCCCTTGGTGTGAGGGTGCTTGGTTGTGAGTATTGGCCCTGTGGTGGCCTATCAAGCTTTCGAGGTCATACCACGCCCCCACCCAAAGTCAGCTGAGATGGGTGCCAACCTCCCCCTGACCCTAATTAGGATTAAGTGGCTTAGAAAATACATTAATGATGTGCAGGCATTATGAACTAAATACAGGATCTAGGAATTATGATAACATACTTTAATGTATGCGTGACTGAGGAGGAGGCGATTCCCATTTGTTATTAACAGTAGATCTCTCTGATTGGTTGAAGTATTAACCCACATCCGGGCTATACTCAATTCTTTATTTTGATTGGTCATCCAAGTTGACACATGATGATTTTTTTTTTTCAAGAAAGTGTAATGTATGCGGGAGGCACAGAAATCCCAGTACGGGATCCCACAAGGCCTCATGCTAACAGGAGTGATGTTTATCTTTCACAACACTCCCACTACTGTCTTATTCCTTACATGTTGTGTATATAAGAAATGGCTATTGAACATATGATAATGATATATTATTTACCTACTTTTAACAGGCATTAGAAAAAAAATTCTGCATATTTCTTTGTTAAATTTTATTTATTTTTTTTTCCAATACAGAGTGATAAAGATTCAAAGGAAGAAATTCTGAAAGCTTTCAGACTGTTCGATGATGATGGAACAGGCAAAATTTCATTCAAAAATCTCAAACGAGTTGCAAAGGAACTTGGTGAAAACCTGACAGATGAGGAATTACAGGTGACTATGACCCTATGACGACAAGTTATAACATGTCGTTTTCCATATCTGCGCATAAAAACAGCTCCCTTGTAGTCATATTCCTGTAGTCACAGTGATCTCATAAAGTCTGTATTACGCCATGCTGACTCAATTCTGTCTAGCGTCTGATCTGTGTATTTTTATCACAAAATATTCATCATAAGGAACAAACAGCTGATGGCATCAGGGAAATGTTTTTGTCTGATTGTCTCTGCTTTTGTTCCACCTGGTAACCCGAGTGATCTCTCTGGCAGGAAATGATAGACGAAGCAGACCGAGACGGGGATGGAGAAATCAATGAACAGGAGTTCTTGCGGATAATGAAAAAGACTAATCTGTATTGAATTTTCTTCTTTCTTCATTGCTGTTTCTACTTTACTTTACTTTTTTGTTCAGTGTCATTTTCAGATCTTTTTTTTTTAATATCCTAAAGAAAAAAATGCTTTTTATAATTTTTTTGATCATTTGATAGTCACAGCTTCTTTCCTTTAGGACTTGTAAAAATTATTAAATCAATAAACATTTTGTACAGTACTGAATAAATATTTTTTTAATGCTGTATATTGCTTGTATATTACTACTACTTCAACCACTGATACTTTGGTCAAGTTCACATATTTGTCCGAATAATTATAGCTAAAAGGAACGTTAGGACTCTCAAGGCTCTAAACATGTCAGTGGGTGGCAAACAAAATTTTAAAACTGTTGTAGCCGATGTACCATAACAGTATCTAACCCCAGGACAGATGAAATTTGACTTTACTGATACCTTTTGATTTTACTGAGTAATGGTGACGCATTTCACATGTAGGCTGTAATAAAGAAATCACCAATATGCTTGAATTAGATTCTAACTTTAGAGAAATATCAACAAATAAGTAAGGAATAAAACGGAACAGGGCATGTTTTATGGCTTGGAATCAATGTTGGAGTTACTTGGTTGCTTATTTTCTAATAACTATGTTCCACGGATTTTAATCCTCTTAATGTTTCTCTTTATTCTGTTCATGAATGAGTGGTTTTCTTTTTCTTTCTTTTTTCAACCGTTACATTCACAGTACTTCTCTAACTGACTTTTTTTTTTGTTTCTTGGAATTAAGGCAAAAAAAATTTACTTGTACAAAGCACCAGCACCCACGACTTCTGTAAATGTCAAACAATCTGCTAAGATTATGTGGCTTGTCCACGGTAAGTGTTTTGATGAATGTCAAAATATAAATGAAGGGCTGAGAACCAGAGTGGCCTAACCAGAAGAAAGCTATTTTTGAGAAAAATGATGTGAAAGTTTTTGCAATATAAAAAAATCTAGTGCTAGGGATAGTGCTCACGATATTATTCAAGGTCATAAGGAGGAGGAAGGGACCATTCCGGCACGCATCGACCTTATCCATTAAAATGTGACCTTATCTTATTTTTCGTGGGTTTTTTTTTGGGGGGGTTTAGATCACTGTGGCTCTCAGCCTTTCAAATGATGTACCGTATTTTCCAGACTATACATCTCTCTGGGGTACAAGTCGAATAATCCAAAAATGGCATGATAAAGAAAAAAAAACATATACAAGTTGCACTGGAGTATAGGTCACATTTTGGGGGCAGTGTTGTTTAAATAATTTTGTTAACGCACCTTTTTTTTTGTATGACGACAACGTGATGATGACGCACTAAAAATGGATCTTTGGCGCTCACCTCATCTTTGTGAGACGCTCACAGTGCGTCTCTGCGCCTAAGACAGAGAGCGGAGGAAAAACAAAAGGTGCAGTCTCACCTTTACACACAGTTACAGGAACATATAGTTCCACTGAAACATTAGATTGTCGGCTCAAGCATGTTAAAACAGACTCTTCATTTCAATCTACAGTTTATGATATGCTTTATATCTTGCGTGAGGAGTCATTTACCTTGGCATTAGCATTTGGCCTCTGTTATTTACCTGTCTCAAATGCTAATGGAGAGAAAGTTCGCCGTGATGTGGTCTCACTGCGCTTTTCAGCCACTGAAATCCTCTTGTTTTTAATCCTGTTAATGTTTTTAATATTCTGTGTTTAATATTCCCACTTAAAACGTTCACAATAAATACTCTGTCTTTCCGGATCATTGGAAATCTGGGTCAGCATTCTCAACAGCATTAATCGCTTCCTATATTGCCAATGTTAAAAATAATCAACATGTGAAATGCGGTTGCCAGTGTAAAAAAAAAAAAATAATAATAAATATATATATATATAATAATGTGCTTTTATTTAACATATAAGTGGCTCTGGAGCATAAGGCACCCCCCTGGCCAAACTATGAAAAAAAAAAATGCGACTTGTAGTCTGGAAAATGCAACACAATTTTATTTGGTAAAAATTTTTCATACCATTCTATCGGAGGACATATTACTTCTATGACCCAAAACACCTCAGTGACTTATTTCCAGTAGCAGTACTCACCGTCACACTTCACTAATCTTGAGCTCTGGATCTAGATTCTTACAGCTCCAAGTTTGTTTGGGGGTCTCAATCATCAAATTCTCATGCATTTAACGAGTGCTCATCTTGCCGACATGAAGGTCAGCAAGAATGCATAGCATTAGGCAGTGGAATCTTGATCATGCCTCAACTGTCATGTTGATGAGTGATAATCGAATATCTGCAGCAGCAGCAGCAGGCATTTATTGTCCTTCCCTGGCCTGTGTAATCACCTGATTTATCATCTATGGAACATTTGTGGGATCAGCTTGGAGGCCGAGTACCAGCACCGCAGAACAGGCAGGAACTGATTGTGGCATTACAAAAGGACTAGAGAAACATCCAGTAGGACAACACATGGAGGCTGCAGATAAATTATGGCCTGTATTAACCCACTCCCGTACTGAGATTTTTCTGGGGGGATTGACCTTTTTTTGTGATTTTGGAACCAAGGGATGTTTGTTTAAAGTTGCAATATTTTGGCAAAAAGATTTTCTGTTGTTGATTAATATTTTTCAAATGATGTATGACATTTATTTGGATAATTTATTTGACCACTTTGAGACAAAATATTGAAAATATATAATATCTTGTGAGTGTTGCATTTTTATCGGCAGTGAGTTTAAAAATCTTAAGATATTAAAATAAACCTTTAAAAACACATTCTGGATAAATCAGATTCAAGAATTAATATAATGACAATAAATAAACAGTAAGACATATGTAACAAATGGACTGCAATATGACATTTTCGTCATGGGTTCAAATAAACAATGGCCAAAATGTCTCTCTATATGTTTATGAATAATTATAACTGATGAGCACTTGTAAAGTGCAAGTTGCCTCCGCCAAGCACAAATGGATTATTAATAAAAAATATTCAGGCACTGCTTAAAAGTGGAGCTCTGAAAATGTTTACATTTATTTTCAGTAAAACAGCTGTGGTGTAATGTATTGTCTTTTCAGAAATCTTTCTGCTTAGGAAGAAAAAATTGACAAAACAAGAAAACATTTTCAGCCCCTTCGTGGGTGTTGGATGAACATTTTGTCCCATGTTAAAGCTAGGAAATTTTATTCAGGATTTTTTCATTTCCCAACATGATCCCATGCACAGATAACCTCCAAAATTTAATGGGTTCTTTTCAGACCCCACCCCATAGCAAGTTTGATGAAAATCAGATCAGTAGTTTTTGTGCAATCCTTCAAACAGTCAAATAAACAGACACTGGGGAACACAGAACTTTCCCTGCCAAGCAGTGTCTTAAATAATAATAATGGTGATATACTGTATTAATCACGCAAGTGCAATTATTGTCTCTGCATTTAACCTATCCAAAGACACTCACACACACTCGGATCAGTGGGCTTCCACACACATTGGGGGCACCTGGAGAGCAGTTGGTTGGTAGGTGCCTTGCTCAAATGCACTTCAGCCATGAATGTGGAGGAAGGGAAGGTGGAGCTCACTACCCAACTGCCAAACATTTCTCCTGCTGGTTGAGAACTTGAACCAAAGTCGTTTCTCTTACCATTAGGCTACGGCTAATAATAATAATTAAAAAAATAATAAAATTAGTAATAATAATAATAATAATAATAATAATAATAATTGATACTCTGGACTGAGACATTGAACGCGTATGAAAATATGTATGCTTCAAATACATTTTTGGTAGAAATTTAGAAATGTTTTTTTTAATAAATTCCGGCAGCAATCGGTGCACTACAGTGAGTTTTGCTTTGCTTTTTATGCCTTCTTGCTAAACTCCAAACCTGCTTTTGAAAATGGCTAGGACTTGACATATGATGAAGTGCATAAATGAGTCCTGCAGATATGACTCTGTAGATTAGTCAGGGTACAGAAGTGAAGTGCAGCATGTGGCAGACCATCAGCAGTGAAAACGAGATGACTCAGTGTCTTGAACAAAAATGAACTGTGAATTAACGAAATGACTCAAGAGAGATGACTAATATGTTAGTAAAAGTGATTTTGAACTTTAAGGGTTTAAGGATGAAGCCAGTAATCACAGTGAGTTGAGTTTGATTGTGGATCGTTAAAAAATAATTGAGGAACTGTGCACCAATTAAAAAAAACGACTTGCCCAAATCAAGTCTACCTGAGATATAAACAGGAATTTTGTCATGGTGCTTATTTTCCGAGCCCTTAGTAAAATGAAGAAGCGTTGGAGGACTGGCGGAGTGTGGGGTGAAAGTGTTGTTTACGAGTTTCAGTAACCAAAAAAACTTAAAACGGAAAGTAGGAAACAGTGAAATGATGAAATTTACGGCAACATATGTCAAAAACTTTTATCACCACTTTAAAATCTCAGATACGACCTCGTGATCAATCACTTAATCTACAATATGATGATGATGATTATTATTATTATTATTATAAAAATGGACCGATCACTTGGCCGTGCTTTTTATCTTAACAATGTCATGTTTAGCAAAATGTAAAACTGAACATGTTGGCACCGTTTATGCATAGTTTGCATGAGACAACTTTGTTTTACCGAAAAAAAAACAACTGTGCGTTCAAAGCCACAGTCATATCCTCAGATATTTTTAAAAATCTAATCCGTGCACTTGTCCTACAGTCTGTCTATTGACTTTAGTCATCGACACATACTTTTACCAAGTGGAAAAGAGTTTCACAATAAACTTTAAAGCCTCCTCGCTGCACTGTCAAAGCATGCCCTGCTTTAATGCCATCCCCCCCAGCTCAGAGAGGAAAATTAGCTTTGAAGATGCAAACACAACTCCCACATGCAACAATCTGGACAAGAACTGCCCTTCAATTTCCTCTAAATCTCCGTTTCCACAACAACGGCAGCCAAAATTGCTTTAGGCAAACGGCTGTTAGTTAACCCTTAAAGGTCAAAAATGTGTCACCATTTCACTTAAGATATACAGAATTAGCATTAATAACCCTCAGTGTACAAGTCCCCTCAGTGTGAGCAATCCACTCACAACTACTGAGCACTTCAAATGGTATGTACTCCAAAGATTTACTATTTTAGAAAACATTGACACACATTTGTTATCACTGATCACTCACTGTTTCATAAAAGTCATATATGTGGCTATCTATTGTGCTGTGTTTAGTTAGAGTACTCAAATTAATCTTCTTAATCTGGTTTAGTTCATTTTAATGAAATGCTTGAAGTGTATTTGAACCCTAAACTCTACTGTCTGTTATTCACATGTTGAACCTAAAACATCATTCTAAAAATACTGTGTAGTTATAAAATCACTATGTAGTCTACACCTCTTGGGAGCTTAAAGGGTTAATATGATGTTGAGTGGCAGGAAAGGAAAGGAAGCATACAGTGGATATGTTATGTGGCACGCGATGCTCCTGAAACATCTAGAGCTAAAGATTTTATAAGGAACTGAGAATAGGATGTTATTAGTCATTTGTTGCATTCAGAGAACTTCTATCATTAAACAGAAATTTAAAAATCTCTTATTTTAAAGTTTAATGTTTGTTGATAAAATTATGTAATTTCCTAAAGTTATCATGAAATGTGAGAATGATAAATGTAAATGTGTATGGAAATTTTTTATATGTGGACATGAAAATGGCACCTAAGCAACAGTAACACCATGCTGACACTAAATCATTTTAAATTCAAAATGCCTTCACCATACACTTGTATGTTTGGTTCAGATTGCACATTTAGTCGCGTGTCTAATGAATAAACATAATAAATGATAAGGGGCTGAGGACCTTTCCACTTTCAAATTAGCCGGCAGATTTCCATTTCCTTCCATTACTTTTTATTAAAGACTATATCTTTTTTATTTATATATGTGTAAGTGTGCATATAAAATACTTTAAACAGCTGTGATATTTTAAATACTTTTTAGAAATTTGTCCAGATCATATTAACCTTAATAAAATATTGTATTTTTAATAAACACAAACCAATGATGATGATAATAATAATAATAATAATAATAATAATAATAATAATAATAATAACAAGAATAATTTGAATGCATTCGGTCAAAGGGTTCTTATTTGCAAAGACCAATCACCCTCCGAGACAGTCACGTTAGTATGCTGAGCCTGCTAATCATGCAATGATAATAACTTATCTGATGACAATGATGAAATACAAAGAACTATTTGATGACTTTCAATCATTCATTCATTTTCTAAACCGCTTAATCCTAATTAGGGTCGCGGAGAGTCTGGCGCCCATCTCAACTGACTCTGGTCGTGGGCGGGCAACACCCTGGACAGCTCGCCAGGCCATCACAGGGTCGACACTCACACAACCATTCATACTCACACTCACACCAAGGGGCGATTTGGAACAGCCAATTAGCCTACTGTGCATGCTTTTGGACTGTGGGAGGAAACCGGAGTACCAGGAGGAAACCCAGGCAATTTCTTAATATACCACTTACCTGTCAGGGTCATGTCAGTGTACTTTCTGAAAAGGAAAATCCATTGCAAGGTTAACACAAACACAACCAACCATTCACAATCATTCACATCTATAGACAATTTAAAATAGCCAGTTGACATAATCTGAATTTCTTTGGACAGAAAAGCAGAGGAAAATCATGTCGAGTCCACTCAAGAATGCCCTTGATTGTAAAACCTAGAGCTTTTATATACATATACACACATACACACCAGCAGTATAAATGGGTACCAATAAAAATACTGGGAAGGTAGCCTGCGATGGACTGGCATCACACCCAGGAGGAGTTGAACTCCTAGTCGCTTCATGCTACAGAAACCGGGGATAAGCACCGGCTCTGATGAGCCACTGGGCTCGGGTGTAAAAGCCCATGATGAGCCACTGCGCTCGGGTGTAAAAGCCCACAGACCTTACCTTACACACACACACACACACACACACAGGTACTACTCAGTGGTTAGTACTTTTGCCTTACAGCAAGAAGGTGCTGGATTCAAACCTTACGACCAACTGTCCAACTGTGTGTATAGTTTGCTTATTTTCCATATGCTGGTGTGCGTTTTCTCCTATTGGTTGCTGGCTAGCTGGTTTATACATACAGACATGGATACAGACAGACAGATAGATAGACAGTAGATTTCTTTGAATTATTCTGAACAATATTATTGCTGAAATTTATAGTTCTGGTAATAAAAACAGAGATTTCTTTTTGGCGAGTTCAAAGTTTACTCTCAATGTTTACATTTGTTTAATGAATAGAGGCAGCTGTGTGCTTTACTTTTTATTCTCACAGCAAATATTCATGAGAGCAAACAAAATTATGCAATACATGATATAAAACGTTTGAGGATTGATGTCGATTCAGGTTTGATGACGAAAGGTAAAGCTAAATTTAAACTCAACCTTGGTTAATCTACAAATAACTGTTGCGGAATTATCTACAAAGACCGCTGATAGAGGCAAGGGTTCCATGTCAGCAGGGCACAAACAAGCACGTAAACCAGCGATTCCTAGTCTAGAGAGACACCCATAGAGGCCATCCCCCACCTACACCTTGCCGCCTTCCTGCACACTTACCGTAATATCCGCAAAATCGGCCCGCGACAGGTTCTCACTCTGAATAATACTGAACCATTTATGTCCTTTCATATTCACACCACACCAATATCACATCAATACCTACAGAATGTGAGTGTTCATATACATTCATCAATTTGTATAAATGTATACTGTATACATATATATATATATATACACACACACACACACACACACACACACACACACACATATATA
>JAQNCB010000007.1:21922572-21942571 GCA_030068295.1 Euristhmus nudiceps | reverse complement strand
CCGTGGCAGTGCGTGTTATTGCTGACACTGATGGGCACGCATCCGTGAACCTTACGTGCACTAGCCGTGGCAGCTCGTGTGAAATGTACGTGAAGAGTGCGGGGGCCGCGTGGTTCATGCCCCCGTGATGGCACACCGGTTCACGCCTCGTTTGCACATGCCTCGTTTGCGTACAGTGCGTGAACATGCTGTGCCTCAAATGCGTGTAGGTGACAGATAGCCTTAACTCCAACAACCGCCGCAGGGGGGTAACACCTATCAACTGCAGGGGGTGACAGGGAGAAGTCCCTGTCACTGCTTCACCTCCAGGAGACGTTCTAGTGATTAAAGGAGCGAAACGTCGAGGAATGGTAGTTGCTAGCTGATGACCCTGCAGCTGACCCGTGGGCACCGGAGGAGGTTCGACATGCAGCAATGCCAAGCGGGAAAGAGCTGTACATTGACTCACTCATGGGCTTTTTCTGCTCCTAGTGCGCTGCTCGGTGAGTAGTTTGCATGGTGGCTTGCCAGGCATGCTAGCAGGCACAGTGAAGGTGAGGTGATGGTTTACCCCAAAAACACGGAAGAGAAAGAAAACGTATAATTTTCACAGTGACTGGGAGGAAAAGTTCTTTTTTTTTTTAACCACTGTGGAAGATTCCTGCATGTGTCTCATTTGCAGGGTGATTCTGGGTACGTGTCATGGAAGCTACCGTGCTAACTACCCACCAGGCAGCACACTATATGTACAAAAAGCCCTTGTAGATTTGGTGATAAGTTGAGTAAAATTTGAAAGTTGATTTTTGTATGTTCCATAATTAATAACTAAAAACACATTGCAACGTAGTTCATGATTTGTAAAAATTGTTCGTAGTTTGTTAAAATGTTGAAGTGATCATTTGAACATGTAAATACTTGCAGTGATTTATAGAAATAAATTGTTGCAAATTGATATCTATCTGTTTCCTAATTATTGTGAGAAATCATTAACATGATCAGTGTCTTCAAAAAGATGAATATCATTAATTATTAATAATAACATAATTAAAAGTTAAATCGAGCAATTTTGCTATTTTAGATTTGTGTATCAAACTGGTGTAGCCCTTCGCATTAATCAGTTCTCAAGAAGTAGTTTCAAAAAAGGTTGGTGACCTCTAACCTCAAGAAACAGCTTGTGATTGACAGGGTGAAAATGAAATGCTCTGGTGTCCAATTTTCATGGAAAATCTTTTCACGTTTTTAGTCAAAAATTGTTTGTGGAGCATTGATCTGGTATCTGGTATTGTAGTCAGGCATTTTACTCACACTTGTAAGAAACACTGGTTGTGTGATAGAAGATTTTTCTTATTTACCTCATGATTACTTGGTGTTTGACACAAAACAATTCCATGAAAATCAAGGGGGGTTGCCACTACCGTGGATTTGCATATATACATACATACACTGTATTATTAGTCTACAGCAGTGCTTCTCAAATAGTGGGGCGCGACCCCTTGTGGGGCATGATGTGATGCCAGGGGAGGCATGTGTGACCCTAGGGAACATGCTTTTTTTGCCATACTCTACTACAATTAAGTGTAATTTCACATCCACTTCAGTAGTTGACAGTGGTGCTCTCATTGTGACACTATGGGCAGGCGTCACCAACCTTTTTGAAACCGAGAGATACTTCTTGGGTACTGATTAATCTGAAGGACTACCAGTTTGATACACACTTCTGAAATAGCAAATTTGCTTCATTTGCATTTAATTATAAGTTATTGTAAATAATTAATGATATTCATCTATGTGAAAATATTGATCATGTTAATGATTTCTCACAGTAATTATCAACAATGATTTAACAGGGTAGGGAACAGATAAATATGCAACACTATTTCTAGAAATCTCTGCAAGTATTTACATTTTCAAATGATCACTTCTACAACATTTTCACGAACCACTAACAATTTTTCACAAATCATGAACTACGTGGCAACATGCTTTTAGTTATCAATTATGTAACATGCAAAAGTCTAACTTTCAGACTTATCACAACAAATCTACAGGTGCTTTTTCTGCTCTTAGTGCGCCTCCCGTTGGGTAGTTAGGACGGTAGCTTCCATGACATGTTCTGAAATGTCTCTCAACATTGTGCCGCTTTCCAGTCGCCAGACTCGCCCCGCAAATGAGACACTCACAGGAATCTTTCACAGTGGTAAAAAAAAGAACTCTTCCTCCCATTCACTGTGAAAATGATATGTTTTCTTTCTCTTTTATGCCATGTTTTCGGCGGTAAATCATCTCACCTTCACTGCACCCGCTAGCAAGCCACGCATACTACCATGCTAACTATTCACTGAGCAGCGCACTCCAAGCAGATGAAGCCCACAGGTTAAAAACAGGTTTGTCTTTTTTCAAGAAACTGCTGAAAAACTCCCAAAAAGCAACTGGTTGCCATGAAGACCAGCTAGCTCTAAGATAATCTGAAACATTTTTTAAAGTTTTTTTTAATATTGTCATTTTCAACTTTACACCAAATGCAAGTGTGATTTAAAAAAAGAACAGCAACAAAAAAAATAGATACAGCTCACTGGTAAGAGGAGCTATGGTGAGCTATTTTTAGAACAGGCCCGGGGGCACCTCATGTGGTCCTTGCGGGCTACCTGGTGCCCAAGGGCACCACGTTTGTGACCCAAGGTGTAGGGGTTTTTCGCAAACCATATGAAGTGCAGTAAACAACCCCTCAAGAAACAACATGGGAGAATTTCTAACATGAATGAGAGGCGGAGAGAGGAATTTTATTTTTCAGTATCAAATGGTGCAATAAGTTGTCAAAAATGTTTACAGTTTAAATAGGGATGTATTTTTTTATTTCAGGCAAATTTGTGCACTTTAAATATTTTCTGTTACAGATTAAACCAGAATGTTAATAAAGTTTTTCTTTGTTGTAAGTTGAACTGTATTTCTATATTTCTTTTTTGTTCTTGATGTTGAATAAGGATACACTGTTATGCAGAGGTGTACTGATAATAATTTTATAGGAAAATAATATAATTTTATTTTTTTTTATTTGTTCTTCTTCCTGGGGAGGGCAATACACAAAATAATTGAGAAACACTGGTCTACAGTCAACCCAAGTGGCAGTGTCATGCATTCTGAGTAGCACACGAGAAATAAGCAGGGTATATGATACTGCTTTGTGCATGGTCCTAGCATTCCTTTCTGTCAGTGTAACCAGGCACTTCAGTCACACATCTGCCACCCCTAGTTTTTCCCCAACCATCTGTCAATGCTCAGGAGACATAGTAGCTCAGGCTTATATCATTAATCACTATATACAGGGATCCCTCACTTTTCGTGGTTAATGGTGGGGGGTGAAGACTACGCGAACACCAAATTTCCGTGAAGTAGGATGGAGCCTCCTGACTAACGTATACATACATGTATATGTTTATATAATATCAGTATATACATATTCAACGCTATAAATGCTTATAATAACAATTAAACATTCAAAAACATGCATAAATGCATAATATGTAAATAAAATATAAATAATACAAAATACATTCGTGTGATTGTACATTGATGTAAATATAATGTAAGAAATGCCTTGACTTCCACCTTTTCTGTCAAACGAATGCTGTGAAATTCGTCTCGACCAATCAGCTTGCGATATTTCAAATCCGCTTCCCAAACCGGTCGATAGTGATATTGTGGCCTTTCCCTTAACTTTTTCCCTATTTAAAAGAGAAAAAATTAAGGGAAAGACCGCAAGGTCACTACCAACTCCGGTTTGGGACGCGGATTTGAAATCACGCAAGCTGATTAGTCAAGACGAATTTCCCAGTAAAAGAAGAAGAGGCTGGAATCCGAATCCGAGTCAGTAGCGACCTCTCGCGACATTTTCCTGAACTTTTTCTCTATTTTTCCTCATTTTTTTATTTTTCGATGTATATTTTTTTAAAATCCACAATGTACTGAAGCCGCAGAACCTGAAGAGCGATTTCACGAGTGATGACTGTATATACAAACCGGATTCCAAAAAATTTGGGACACAAGACAAATTGTGAATAAAAACTGAATGCAATGAAGTGGAAGTGATAAATTTCAATATTTTATTCAGAATAGAACATAAATATATAAAAAATATATAATTTTAAGGGAAATATATGTTGATTTTAAATTCCATGGTGTAACAGTCTGCAAACGTCTGCGGACCAAGGAGAAAAGTTTCTCAAGTTTAGAAATAGGAATGCTGTCCCATTTTTGTCTAATACAGGTCTAATCTGTTCAACTGTCTTGGGCAGTTCTTCTTTGTTGCACCTTCCTCTTTATGATGCGCTAAATGTTCTCTACAGGTGAAAGATCTGGAATGCAGGCTGGCCATTTCAATACCCGGATCCTTTTTCTATGCTGTTGTAATTAATGCTGCACGTGGTCTGGCATTATCATGTTAAAAAATGCAAGTTCTCCTCAGAAAGAGACAACGTCTGAATGGTAGCATATTTTGTTATAGAACCTGAATATACTTTCTGCATTGACGGTGACTTTCCAGATGTACAAGCTGCGCATGCCACATGTACTCATGTAATCACAGATGCAGGCTTCTGAACAGAGCACTGACAAAAACTTATGTTGTCCTTGTCTTCTTTAGTCCAGATGACATGGCATCCCAGTTTTCCACAAATAACTTCGATTCATGATTTGTCTGACCACTGAACAGTTTTCCACTTTGCCACACTCTTCTCACACACATTTTAAATGACTCTGGCCCAGAGAAAACACCTGCGCTTCTGGGCCCTGTTTAGAAATGGCTTATTCTTTGTACTGTAGCTTTTCAGCTGGTAACAGCGGATGGCATGGTGGACTGTGTTCACTGACAATGGTTTCTGGAAGTGTTACTGAGCCCATTCTGTGATTTCCCTTACAGCAGCATTTCTGTTTGTGGTGCAGTGCCGTTTAAAGGCCCGAAGATCACAGGCATCCAGTATGGTTTTTCAGCCTTGACCCTTACGCACAGAGATCGTTCCAGATTCTCTGAATCTTTGGATGACGTTATGCACTGTAGATGATGATAACTTCAAACTCTTCACAATTTTTCACAGGGAAACACCTTTCTCATATTGCTCCACTATCTTTCTGCGCAACATTGGGGGGATTGGTGATCCCCTACCCATCTTCGCTTCTGAGAGACACTGCCACTCTGGGAAGCTCTTATTACACTCAATCATGGACCTCATGAGTGGTAATTGGTATTTCAGCTGTTTGTTATAAGTGCAATTGACTTTTTCAGCCTCTTATTGCTACCTGTCTCAACTTTTTTGAGATTTGTTGACACCATGGAATTTAAAATCAACATATTTATCCCTTAAAATGATACATTTTCCCAGTTTAAACCTTTGACCTGTCATCTATGTTCTATTCTGAATAAAATATTGCAATTTGGGACTTACACATCATTGCTTTCAGTTTTTATTCACAATTTGTATAGTATCCCAACTTTTTTTGGAATCCGTTTTGTATTTATTCTGAGCGGCACATTAGCGTAGTGCAATGTATGCCTGTCATTGCATGTATGTCAGATTAAATTCCCTTAATTATTTATCAGCAGGAAGGAGATTGCAAAAGTCACACATGATACAGTTTTATGTGCTTGGTTAGTTAGATAATTCCTGTCAAAATATTATGATTATTATTATTATTATTACTACTACTACATGTTACTTTGAATGCATGTCAACCAAACTGAAATAGACACTGTGTTGTTTGTTTTTCAGAATAATTATACATTCAATGAGTAATTTCTAAAGAATTAGGTTTAAAGAGCCACCTGGAAACACTCCAGACGATGAACTGAAAATAACACTTGAGTCTGTCGAGTTCATGAGAACTTTAATTGTCTGAGTCATAGAGCCATCATTTGCTGGCAAAATGCCATTTTTATGCAGCTGTAATTGACCACTACAAAAGCATGCGTGTGTAAAGCAGCCCACGCAATAACCACAAACTCAACTAATAAAACTATTTACCACAGCACAAGCGAAACAACAACCATAAGATACCAGCTGTCTGTCAAATCTTTTGAACTGTGTTTACATTTGTATGTGTGGGACAACAGAGTGTATTAAAGTAAATAAACTGTTTTCGTAAAATTGCTGATTGGTTTCGACCCACAGCTAAGCCGTTCATACTCTGAATAATTATTCAAATCCTGTGGTTTTTAGGTTTTTTTTTAAGAAAACTGGTGTGTAAGAATTCTGTGTAATTACTCAGTGAGAAAATGAACCCAAATTTAGACTGACTGCTTAGTTCTGATGGAAATATGATAAAAGAAATGAGTTCAGAAGCTGACAAATCATGGGCTATCCATTGTCATTGATCTTTTAGCCTTGTTTTTTTAGGGGTCTTTCCCATTATACTTTAAAATTTCTGCAGTGCATTGTATATTTGACAAAGATGCATTTGTTTTATGTTATATTTACAGCTTTCCAAAAATTATGAAATTCTCTGAAGCATACATAATGGATAAAGCACATCTTTTTTGTAATGTACTATTTCTGTCGTTTGTTGTCTTTTTAGATACAATGAAATGTTTTAAAAACCAGCTCAGAAGTCAGCAAATTAATGTTGAGTATTTGAAAAAGGCAAATCTGCAAACAGCAAAAATAAAGAAAAGCAGAGTATAAAATTATGCTTGAAAATTTTAATTAAAAAAAAAAAACAGAAAAGAACACACAGGAAAAGTGTATGGAATAGGGTGTTGACGGTTGAACATGTGATTAATTGTCCGATTCACGGCAACACTAATTTATATTTGTGCCCTTCCAAATCCTTTCCAAATAAATTAATGTTGCTGTGAATTGGCCAATTAATCACATGTTCAACTGTCAACACCCTATTCTTTTCCTGTGTGTTCTTTTCTATTTTATTAATAGTACTTCATTGGCCCCCTTCCAAATCCTTCCCAAATAAATTAATGTTGCTGTGAATTGGCCAATTAATCACATGTTCAACTGTCAACACCCTATTCTTTTCCTGTGTGTTCTTTTCTATTTTATTAATAGTACTTCATTGGCCCCCTTCCAAATCCTTTCCAAATAAATTCCAAGTCAATCAAATTTTGACTGTCTTAAAGTCTGTGTGATCCTTGTAAAATTAGTTACTGTTTCATAGCACTGCTATGTTTCGAAATACTACAGATATCGATAAGCTTCTTTAGCAAAGTCGTCACACTTGTGGTTATCGTACACTAATATTTCAAGAGTTTTAGCATGCAGAAAAAAAACTTTCATTCCAATGTTGTTTTGAATTAACTATACATTTACTACAAATTACTCCCATATAGCCCACTTGATTGAACTTTTAATTTATGATTGAATTTTTTTATTACCTTATTTCTGATAGCTTTCAAATTTCCACTAGCTCTTCTTTTTCCTCATCTCCCCAGAGTCCATTTTACTGACTAATAATTGTAAGTGATCACGATTCTTAGTGGAGTTCTGGCCGGGTGACATGAGAATAGCTTATATATCTTTTTTTTTTTAATATATTACATTTTCTAAAAATTATGTTTTTAAAATAAGCATTGCTCTTTAGCACCCATTGTCTATGAATTTCCAACAACATCCGTCACCCATGCCTGCAAATTACAGTACAGGATATCTTTTACCCATTACATTAAAACTTGTCCCAAAAGGTACCGGAAACGAGACAACACTTAGGGTGCACTCAACATAGCGGCTGTTTTAAACAAATTCCATTCCTGAGCAACATTAATAAAGACATTAGTAAATATAACTGTCCCATCACATTTTTATACTGATATATTCTTATATATAGCCTGAAAAAAAAAACTACACTTTAGTCACACATTAGCGACACAATTTTGTCAGATTTGAACAGCCTTTTGCAGGTCTGGGATATCACTGCGTTTGTACCTGAGATACTGATGAAAGGTTTCACCAAAGATGGCCACTTGCATACAGAGATTACTAGAATGCCTTTGGAAAGAGGACAAACAGAGCAGCAGACACACTAATTAGTATTAGCATTGAGATTAAGTTAAATAATTTTTAAGCAACATATTTATGTGACTTTTAGTTGCTAGAAAATTAACATCTGTAAATCTAAACATTGTTTCATTTCAGTTATAATTTTTTATTCACTCAAATTACACATAAAATTGGATTTCTTTTTCGCTTTTTTTACTGTTTAGTTTATTGTTTAACACTGACTACATGCACATAAATGTTTCTCTACCTAATTTTTTTTTTACCAAATAAGTACTTTTAACAAGTTTTCTTTTGCTTTGACCACATTTCCTTTAATGCAATTTTGCGTTTAACACTGCCAACCACAGACAACCATCTCTCTCGCTCTCTCTCTCTCTCTCTCTATCTTTCTGTCTTTCATATCTGAAAATAATTTATTGTATAGCGCCACATCAATATATAATTATGCTTAATTACTGTAAGGTTATCTGTATTTTTTAAATTTAGGGTCTCTTACTTTGTATGCCAATTTGCTCATAGATGTATACATTAATATTTCATGCACTTAGATACAGACATGATGACAGAAGGGAAGTTGTGAGTCATTTTGGTTGTAGCTGAATACTGTGTCTTCCATGAGCTGAAACAGAGACTCCATGTATGGGAAGAGGAATCCCCGGTGCAACTGTAGATGTAGTCATCCTCTCTCCAACAACCTGGGGGTCACCTGGGCTTTTCCCTTCAATAATGACACTATGGGCAGATGCTTAGATCCCATCCCCCACCCACCACTTCCTGTTCAATCAAGACCAGCAATCTCACAAGTTTGGCTGTGACCTCATTTCCGTTATGTTGATGTGCACCACTGATTATGTCACGAGGAACTGACCCACCAAAACTCGAGATGACATGCTGAAATTCCTATGCGCATCATGCACATGTATGCATGCGCGCGCACGCACACACACACACACACCATGCTGTCTGTTGCATCCAGACAACTACCTACAAGGTAAATGAATGAAAGTCATAAGCAAAAATAAAAAAATGATTATGCCCATGTTTGCATGAATATGCAAGGTTTTCAAATTCAGGTTCTCAGAGTAATTTAAATATTTCTTTCTCTTTCAGAGCAACACCATCACAAATACACTATTTTTATCTCACACACAAAATAGAGCAAAAATACGGACTTCCTGTTGTTGACTTAAATCAACACAGAGTGTGTGTGGGAAGACAACGAAAAAGCACCTTTTTACGTTGACATCCACTCAGTCGCACCTATATCTCCTATACGTATGCTCACAAACACACACGGTCCTCCTGCTGATTCAGAATGAGAAGAGGAACCGAGAGCACTTCGTAGTTTCCTGCCAAGTGTGCAGAAAGTCTAGGTCAGGTTCACACACACATACAAGCAAGTACACACACACACACAAAAAACTCTCGCATCCGTACAGCCCCCGCACAAACGATTCTCTCTTGACAGCCGTAAGAGAGTCAATGGAAAAGAAAATTCATTAGTCACTGTTTATGCCCGAATTTTTCCAGTATTAACCAAGACGTGATTTTCCTTCGTCCCAAAGGATCCTATATATAGGTAGGTGTACACCTGTAGTAAGTATGAACGCATCTGTTTGAACGCATCTTTAGCCTATTAGAGCTCAGATCTTTGTAAGTGAATAGAATAGCGAAACATGAAGTCGACTTTCTCTTGTGTTCTTTACGTTTTGCTCGTAGCAGCATGCTGGGCACAAATGACGCCTTCTAGGGATGTGAAAACTGACAAACTGTTGCTCCAACAAGCCATGAAACTCCTCAAGCCACTGATTAACAGTGAAAAGGTTAGTTGCGTATTGAACATTTTTTGGTCTTTTTGCTTGTCATTTGCTTGCCATTTTGCAGCCTATTTAACAGATTCAATGTTTTTCCATTTTGCAGGTCATTAACATGCCTCTCCACTCACCAACGAATGACATTGAGGTAAGAAAAGTGGCTTTTAGATCATTTGTCAACTGATATTTCATTTGGAATATCTTGGTGTTGAGTAAACGAATTCATCAGGACTTTTATATTTTTTGGTTATATATTTTTGGTAGTATTTATATTCGCACTCTTTTTGAAGTAGGGACATAATTTCAAGATTTGAAGCAACTCTTAAGTGCATATTTACTCCCCACATGTTTTGGGGCTAATACAACTTCACAGCAATAAATGAGACAGGATCTATGACTTCACTCTGTGCAGATAAAATAAATTTTAGCACCCGATGGGGGAGTTCAAATAGATTTTTGACTTGAGTTTCAAAGTTTTTAAGGTGTTTTTGGTTTCTCTCTCTCACTGTGTGACTAAGAGTCAAACAGAAAGTATCTCATGCAAGAGTTTGGAGAAAGTGTGCCTAATTTAGGAGAAATTTGATGAGTAATGACACAGCAGTACATCCGTGGGCTGTTCGAATGGCCAAGTGGTTTTGCTTCTTTCTGCATTTGACCTTCCGAATTCTCTCATGGCCATCTGTTGTGGTAGTGAGAGTGTCTGGTTATTAGTGTAGGCTTGCCCGAGATGAGATCACAGGGGAACAATATACAATAAAAACAAGAACAGAATAAAACAAAAGTAATCTTTTTTTTTTTTAAAGAGGATTGATTGTTTTGTTCTGAATGCATCTCTGTATTTTCTTTGAAAGCTCTGATATTACATGGCTTTTGTGTGGAAATGATGATGTTTTCCTGCCAGTTCTCTGAAGTGAGCTTTAAAGTCAGGAAGGGGAATTCAGAAAAAAAAGAATAGACAGTACAATTTTTCTATCACTGATAAACTTTTTCCAGTATGAACTAGTGTGCAGTTACTAGTTTATTTCCAAAATCTTTTGAGCGTATTGTATAAAATAATCTACAAAATTAAACGCATTGCTGTTTAAATAAAAATGAATCCATTAATTGATGGCATGTTTTATTTGTTTGTTTAGGAGTGCTGTTCTCAGTCTGCTCTCGAATGCTTCAGCACGGAGTTTACCTCCATCCAGCTGCAGAGTCACCTGAAGCAAAAGCTGGACAGAAATCTGAAAAAGCTCACCAAGGTGAGAAGAAATTCATATCAAATCATCCTTCACTCATATTAACAAATTCATTCATAAAGTTACGAGGAAGGCATCACTAATGCATTTATTCATGTTATTGTTGCTGTAGGTTAACAGCATGAACACCTGCACTCCTGAAGAAATAAAGGTGAGATTTTATAATGTTTCACTTTAGACAATGTGAGATTTTAGACTTTATCCCACGGTGTTGAATACAGATGTCTAATCCCCTGATGCTCCTTTTCAGAATGTTAAGTGCGAGTCCTGTAAATCCTACCCGGAGGTCAGCTACAAGCAATTTCTTACTAATTTACAGTCCCATCTGCAGAAGGTGAGTTGACACAAACATCTTTGTCTTCTGGTTTCTTGCTAAAAATAGGAACATTGACACAAATTTCACTCCCACTGAGTAATATCATTAAACTGTTTTTGCAGACTTTCAGTCGCCTTCCTTAAAATCCAAACATGATGACGACAAATATGAATGTGTGGACAACACTACCTCATGAAACCCTGGTGTGGAGAAACCTAGATTAACCCATCTATTTATTGCCTATTTATTATTATTGTTTTCTATTTGTATTACAATAGACTGAGAAACGCGTTAATATTTCGAGAATTTCTGATACGTTGGCAGTGTTTAACAGTTGTCATACTTCTAATTTTGATTATTACTATGTTCACATTGCAGAGTAATGTATGATAATGTACATATGTACTGCATTATGTAAGGGATAATGTACAGCAAGCCAGTCATTTTTGCAAGAAAAAAAAAAAAACCCTGACAGGGTGCTATTGTATGCTCCTGAAGGTGTTTATTTCGTAATAATAACCTGTGACTGACTGTTCGTTATCCTACTGATTATACGGTTTATTATAAAATACTGATTTGTAAAATTATTTTATCAATTTGAAAATTGTGGAGTTTCCACTAATTATTTGTTTCATAACAACAGTCAGTTATGATAGATCCTTCATAAAGAAATTACACTGACCAATCAAAATTCAGTATTCAAATGAGCTTGTAATGTATAGTACCAACAGTTATCAAACCAGAACAAGAGAGAGGTTATGAGCAAAATAATTACATTTGTGCAGTTGCATGCTCACTTCTTTTCTGAAACAATAACAACGACAAAAAACTGTGTTTGGGTTTACACTGTCAACTGAAGTATCTTCAAGAATGAAATAGAAAAGCATGTCTCATAATGAGACTTTATGTATTACATATGAATCCAGTTGTACTTAATGTCATTGTACTTAAATTTTCTATTGTTTTATATTTATTTATCATTAAAAGTATTTCACTGAAATCAGAATTGTGGATATTGGTGATTTCTCTGGTATAGCCTCTACTACAAGCGAATAGTATATTACAAGTAAAATATTTGCAAATTTTGACGAAAAACACTGCAGCCACTTCAGCTATTGGAGACTCCCCACACAGCGGTCCATGCAATTTAATGCTTGTGCATCAGAAAAACTGAATATCTTATCAGAAAAATACTTCTATCCTGAATTAAGATGGACAATTTTTTCACATCGGTGAAGAGAAAAAGTGATAAAGTATAATGGAAACTCATGTACTGAATGTTTCCATGACTGCTGCTTGTTTAATTGTGTGTAGTTGCTCCTCGTCAAACTATTAACAAAACACTGGTAGATGGAAACACAGAACATTCACACTTTCTGTGATGGTTTTTCTGAAATTCACAGAGCATTCACTAAACAATTTTGTGGTAGCCTGGGAAAACCCAGGGTGAAATTGTAACATTTTCTATTATCTTTAGTAGCTCTGAAAAGTAACCTTAACCCTAAAAGATTGAAAAAAGAGGAAATTTAAATGTTCCCTTTCAGTTCCACTGAGAGACACCAACACCAAACGAAACCACTATTTACCGACTTTGACTACATTTAAAGATGGCTTTAGAATGCCCTGCGAGGAGACGGAAGGGTTTGGTCAGAGACATGAAGAGATGCTACCATCAAATTTTGCCAGCTTTCCAAATGTTCAACCCTATCTTTTATGTAAATAAACATATTTCTACATAGCTTTAGTATAAAATATTTATGCTTGCCTGGAGCACTTTTTTGTTTTTTTGGTGGACAGTTGTGCACTACATATTTGGATGGCTACGTATTTAGATATATATACGTATATAGGAGAAATGCAGAAAGAGGGAGAACATCCATAAACAGGTTATTCTGGCGCACTGGATAGGCTTCCTTTTACCACCACTGTGTCAGATATTTAGCATGTCCATATTCCGTACTATTACTCTGGAGCCCCATGATTCCCTGGTCTGAGCCTGGGAGATCCCACCGTACACCATCCGTCACTTCATTATGAGCATGCTCCACCGTTGTCAGGCATGTGGGGGCCATACCAAATACAATTCTGAGTCATTGTAGTGAAATTTCGAACAAAATGGACTGGCCTGCCACATAATTTTTTCACTTTGATTTTCAGGGGTGTCTTTCAATTTAGCCCTCTGTAGGTTGGTAATTTTCACGTCCATGAAATGATGTAGCACTCAGGAAGGATACCCAGCATGATTTTATTTCTCATTGAGATCCGACATGTTTTCAAGGCGTTCCTCAAAATTTTTTGGGCAGTGTACGTTTAAACATTTGCATTAGAAATTATCAGTACAAATGTCTTATGTCCGTAATGAGCAAGCCTTTGATTATGATGGCAAGAATAAAACTTAGAGATGACAAAGAAACCTTAAGAGAAACCAGACTTAAAAAGAAAATCCATCCTCATTTCAGTGAGACAAGAAAATGTGATCAACTGAAAGTGCTACTGTTGTGAAATGGAAGCATATCATCCAACATAGTCATGAAGCAGTAGACCACATAAACCCATAAAGTGAGGCTGCCAAGTGGTGCAGAGAATAGCATGCATCCGTGGCCACATCACTTACTCCACAGTTCATCGGCACAGGAACTGAGCATCAGTAAATGGCTTTTCAATGGCTGAGGTACTGCACACAAGCGGAAGATTATTCACAATAATAAGTATCAGCCTGATTAATGTAAAACGAACTGCCACTGGACTCTGAACCAGTACAAGTGTTTTCCTGGGTTGATGAATCACACAGTCTGATGGATGAATCTGGGTTTGGCAGATGTAAGGATAACACTACTTACATGACTGCACAGTGTCTCCAGTGTAGTTTGTTGGACGAGAAAAACAAAGCGGGATCTATAGGACATGGTTTTTAATGGGTGTGATGTGGAAGAACGTCAGTGGCCAGAACAAAGCCCTGACCTTTACAACATTGAACACTTTTAAGATGAAACAGAAATCAGATTGTGAGTCAGACCTTTTCATCCAATATCAATACCCAACCTAAAACACTCTCCTGGCCACTTCAGTAAACACCCACAGACACACAATTTTAAATATCTGCCAATAAACAAGGCAAGATTATTCAGAAATAATTCAATAATAGTATAACAAACCTAAAGTTCATACTGTAATCAGTATTATTGCCATTATCCATTTTATTTCCTTTTTCTATAATACTTTTATCTTTTATGTTTTAATCTTATAAATATGTAGGCACTGCTTAAAACTGATAGTCTGAAATTGATAGTATGTGTTTACAGAAGCTTACAGAAACATGCATACATAAGGTAAGAGATAAGACATGAAGATCAAGTGCATTCAGCGCACACAGCAGTATATATTTTTCCTCAATTTTTTTTAGTTTAGTGGGTTGCTTGTGTGAGCACATGAGTATAGATGCGACAACAAAATCAAGCTCACATGCAGCTTTATTATATTTGCATATTATTTTTTATACCATTTATTAGTTTTTGTTGTTTTATTTCCATGAGAAGCACACGGACTCTATGCTTAGTATATAAACTGTGCCGTTTATATACCAAGAATGAATAAATGAAAAATAACTTTCGTCAACAGTAGCTGAATAGCCGTCAGTGTGTTTCTGCCCTGTGATGGCCTGGCGAGCTCTCCAGGGTGTAATCTGCCCTCACCCAGGGTCAGCTGAGATGGACACCAGCCTCCCTGCGACCCTAAGTAGGATTAAGCGGTTCAGAAAATGAATGAATAAATGAATGAAGACTTTGTCTTTATTTCATAATAGAATATGCAAATACAGTTGTTGTTAGTGCTGCCAATCAACCAACATCCTCAGCCAGGAACCACCCATTGACAAGTGTTTGAATCCTTTAATCCCAGGACACTCTCCAGGTGGCAGGTCTGCAGTGTTGATCAGGCACTACGAGTCAGTTGATAGCTTCCAGCTTTTCTCCTCTCTTCTTAACCACGGCCAGCTTGATGCTCTTTCAGCAGCTTTGGCACATTCCCTTGACACTTTTCCTATTCTGGCCTTTGATATCCAAGCTTCCTAATATTCCCCACACAATGACTGGGCAGCAAATCCCCTTGTTCCAACTTCTACAGGGAAAAGCCAGCATTTCCATCCCTGTTGTTGGCATTGTTCCACAAGCTCTGTGTACTTGGTCTTCTTGTGCTCAAATGCCTCCTCACATCTGGTCTCCCAGGGGACAGTCAGTTCAATGATGACGTTTCTTGTTCTCTGAAGACCATAATACGATGTCTGGCCTTTGTGTGGTTTGGGCTAGCTAAAAGACCAGCCTTCTACCCAGATGTGTTTTCATTTCCCACATCAGATTCGTTGAGTACTGATGAAGTGGATCTATCTGCTGATGTTTTCTTTGCTTGTCCCTACTTGACAAAGCCAATCCGTTCTCTTGCTCTATTGGTATTTCTCTTCTTTCTTCTTTCTCTGTCCACAGTACTGGCTAATTCCTAGAGTATTTTATCATGTCTCCATCTGTAGCGGCCTTGTCTTAATGCTATCTGACAACTTGATAGGACATGCTCCATTGTTCCCTTCTGTTACACAGTGGGCAGGATGGATCCTTTAATAATCCCCATCTATGCTGGTTGGCTGGTGATGGGAAAAGGTCATACACTGATCTCAGTAGAAAGCTATGTCTTAGTGGTTCATACTGCCAGATGCCTGCCCATGTGATCTTCCTTTCCACTATTATCCACCTTGTCCATGCACCTTGGAGTCCTTGTTCTACTGCTTTTGCTCCACGTGTTTCTTCTTCAGTCTGTCTAATCTCATTTTGGACCATTTTCCTCGTTTCAACACCTGTAGCTGATGACCACCATTATGTAGTTGTTGCTACGAGGCCATGACGTCCGACTGCTACAGTACCAACATTATACTTGTATCGGAGTCTGCTCTTTGCCCGTTGGACTGCTTGGCTAGCTGACCACTTTCTCCCTGTATGGAATTCTATACCTGTTTTCCTGATCATCTCGTCTTTGGAGTCTTTTAAGGTTACCACTACTCTAGCCCTGGCAACTTTGTACTCTTCCATCACAAATGATATTGGCAGCTGTAGTTGACTGGTTCTTCCATACAGCCCGATGCTTGAAAAGCTTGCTGGTACCCCTAACGATCACCGAAGGTATCTGTTAATGGTACTCTCTAGCCCTTCTACCATGGTACTGGTTATTTCATATAACATCCGTGGCAAAACGAACCTTGGGAGTAGTCCATGCTGGTATAACTATGTCGAATTTGCAAGGGATACCAGTTTTGTTTATCAGTTGCGAGCCCTCCTGTAGCTGATGTTTCACCTGAGCAGTGCTGTTCTTATCTTTCAGACTTGCATTAAACCATTTCCTGAAGCACTTGATCAGGCTTCCTACAATAGATGATATACTCTCGCCTTGAATTTGAAGCGCGAATCTTTGGCTTACTTGTCATCTCTTAATAATCAGGCTCCTTGACTTCTTGGCTTTGAGCTTCATTCTCGCCCAGGAAGCAGTATCCTCAAGTGCTGCCAGCATCCACCTTGCCTGTATTGGACTAGTTGTTGTTAAAGTCATATCATCAATAAACCCTCTGCTAGATGGCAGGTACACTCCTGAAGTTACCCTTGGGCCTCGGGTATCCCTTCTTCCTGCATTGACCATCAAGTTCATGCCCATAATGAATAGTACCACAGAGATGGTGCAGCTGGTAACTATTCCTTTTTCCAGTCTGCCACAGAGTTATTTTGTCCTCCACTGTGAGCCATAGGTGTATTCCGAGAAGAACATCAGATCTTCAATATGAACATCAGCCCTTCAATATGTTGGGGAATATGGTAATGTTGAAATGCCACCTCAATAAGCTTGTGCGGGATAGAACCATAAGCATTTGCCAGATCTAGCTAAACTACTGTTAGATCTTTGTTGTTAACTCTTGCCTCTATGATGAGCTGACTGATGCAACTTGTGTTCTCCACACATCCAGAGAGCCAGAAACACCACCTTTCTGAACTGAAGTATCAACATACTGGTTTGTTGTGATGCAAGATGTCATCCTTCTTGCCAGGATAGTAAAGAAGTTCTTCCCTTCAACATTCAATAAGGATATTGTCCAAAACTGTGAAATTGTTTTTCACAATATTAAATGTTACAGAAAAAAGTGGATATCAATAAATCGTATAATTATGCATATTATGTAAGAGACCAGATTTCAGACAAAAAAAAACATGTATACCATAAACTAATAATAACTGTGGTAATCTGAAATGCATGTTTTATCATTTAAAATATATACAACAAAGGGTGTAGTACATTTTATAAATTAAAAACTAACTTTTTTTTACAGGTTTATATGGTGGATATCAGGTGGATGTAAGGCAGGGTTACACATGCTGTTCAATTATAAGTATGAAATATAGCTTTGGTGATGTCCAATGAAAGGCCATTAATTTACTTTATTGAAAAAAAAGACCTCTAAACTAAAGATAATGTAGCTGGCTAAATTATTTGTAGCTTATTGTTGGGAATTTCCTGACCATGTAGTTTCAAATGGATTCGCCAAAGATATGTCCACAAACTGCAAGAACTTGTCTCAAACCTGATGCACCTGCCCATGTGATTTTTGCAGTTATACATAAACGTTTAAGACGTTTAAGAATGGACATGAATGCTGAAAAATAACACAGCACATTGGAGTCATTTCATCTCCAATAAATGAAACATTACTACATAGATTTAAGAGGTGGTTGTGAAGATAAAAATTAAATGTTTTAGAAAATAATATTAAAAAATAAGCTTTTAGAATTTAACAACATGTGGACTATCTTAAGGCTTATTGCCAGGTATTCATTTTCTTTATTGCTAATCCGGTGCAGACCATGGGCTGGCTCAGCCCAATTCCAGTTGACTCTAAGCAAAACGCAAGGTATACTACAAGTCACAAATCTATCATAGGGCTCATACAGAAAGACAGACAGCCATAGTTACTGCACCACCGGGCTGCCCAGCAATATATTAGTTTATAAGTGATTGAGACACAAAATTATCCATTTTGTTCTGGAATGAAAAAAGAAAAATGCAAAAGCAAAAGAAAACAGACACAAAAACAAAGAACACGACTTTTTTGCTTGCTTTTCCTTTCCTGTAACCTGTGTCTGACTTTCTTTAGTTCATACATTTAAACAAAAGTGCTATAACTAGCATTTCTTGCAAAAAGGCTTAAATGCTTCGTCAGAACTCACACAATTACATGATGATATGAAAATGCTTAATTAGTTCTATGCATGCAGTGGAAGTTCCCTTGAAGGTATAAAATAGACTCGTCCTGTGAAGAATAGGATTGCCTTTACTAATCTCAAAGGTCTTTGAAAAAAATTTACATAAAAGACACCTACTCATTTCAGGAAATCTCAGTTAAAAGTTCACATCTTGTGTTTGTTTTTAAAAAATATAAAGGAAATGAATTTGCTATCCAAGAAACAATCTTAAACAAGTGAAAGTAATTTGAAGGGGGGAGGATAGATCAGTTGAACTTGTATAACAAGTATAAGACTTGCTTGAAAAACATACAAAAGTACTCCTTCAAGTAATTCAACAAGCAATGGAAAGTCCCTAGATCAGTACAATTAAAATTATTGGAGCCTCCGTTCAGTGTTAAAGCATAAAAGAGATGAAATAAAAGAGTTGAACAGGTTTGACACCTTACAAGAGGTGTAGAGCATGAAGCGCTCTTGTTGTGATTGGGATTATGAAGTTGGCAAGAATGAAGAGCATGTCATGCACCAGCACTTTTTGATCTGTACGGTTGAATAGGAAAATAAAGACAGACAAAATCTGTTCACAAGTTTAAGCAAATGGAAAAATAAAACAGCAAACCCTGCTTATTTTTTCCCCCATCTCCACATGAAGTTTCATAATCTTTCATAGTCTAATTTATATGCAGATATGGCATATGTATTTTGTCGTAATTAAACTTGCTGATGAATTTAAATTGCCATCTGCACTGCTGTTATCACATCAATGAGTTATTTGATGACTATGAAAATGACATGACCATAGCTTGCTGTAGAGATTTATTTGTAAGATTACAACGTAAACAAAAGTATACAGGTTGCTGAGTGACAAAAATGCACACTTGAGTGGCAATATCTCTGACTAAAGCGGCTTGCAAAAGTTTTCACTCCTTGGCATTTTTACTACCTAGAACAGGGGTCACCAACGTGATGCCCGCGGGCACCAGGTAGCCCGCAAGGACCACATGAGTAGCCCGCGGACCTGTTCAAAAAAAAAATATCTCACCATTGCTTCTCTAACCAGTGAGCTGCATCTAACTTTTTTGTGGCTATTCTTTTTTAAAAATCACACTTGCATTTGGTGTGAAATTGAAAATAACAACATTAAAAAAATTTAAAAATGTTTCATATTACATTAGAGCTCGCTGGTCTTCATGGCAACCTGTTAGCTTTTAGGAGTTTTACACCGGTTTCATGAAAAAAGACCACCGTTTGTGCAAACCTGTTTTTAACTCAAGGGATTTTCTGCTCGTAGTGCGCTGCTAGGTTAGTAGTTAGCATGGTAGCTTGTGTGGCATGCTAGTGTAATTCATGATTTTTTAAAAAATTTGTTAATGGCTAGTTAAAA
>JAQNCB010000007.1:21780608-21791583 GCA_030068295.1 Euristhmus nudiceps | reverse complement strand
CGGAGGACAGGGATGGATGGAAACAGATGATTCACTGTGGCGACCCCTGAGGGGAGAAGCTGAAAGAAAAGTAGTAGTAGTGTCAGGCTCCTCTTTATTTGCAGTGAAGACCTAACATGGTTACTGTTCTACAGACCAAACCCGTATTGCTGAGCTTAGCCGAGTGTACCCAAACTCAGACCCGCGCTGTATTTAGAGTGTTCTGCATCTGGACTAATGATCAGATCTGTTTGCCCTATTGGTGCCAAATCCCAGTACATCCAATGCCCTCTTTGGCCCAGTGTTCAGTTGCTTTATGGGACAGCCCTGAACCCGCTCACCCATGTGTGCAGAGCTCACCTGCTCCTCTCGTTTTGAAAAATGTAAAAAAAAAATTATAAAAATCTTGTTTTAATGGGCTTTTTGCTTATTTTCTGGTGTACATACACTAAAAATGTATTTCGGTCTTAATGGATACCAGGGAAATCAATGTTCCTGTATATTTAGACTATTTAGCGACATACACCTCGCCTTCAGTGAATGAATTATCTCGAGATAGCTAAATTAATTTCATTATCTGTTGTATGTCATCAGTTGCATTTTATATAGTTCACAAGTCCACAACAATCACATCCACGGTCACCACGAGGGAGAGCCAGTCTAGTCTCAAATCCCGTTTCTGAGAGTCGTTCTCGCGATATTTGCGGGACAACTAATTCAAGCGGAAGTAGTTTTGGAGCCTCTTTTCCGGCGGCCATAGCGGAATAATCGGTACGGTAAGCAATGTTGCCGACGATTCATAAAGTCAATCTTTATCCATCCGAGCTACATTAGTGTGTAGAAGTTCCAAATCTCCCATTCGGTATAAGAGAACGTTATACATGTTCATAAACTCGTGATATTTGTGAATAAGCTCATTACAAAGTCCCAGTTCATGTAACGAAAAGCCAAGTTAGCATGTTGCTAAGTAACACTAACCCAGTACCCTGTATGATTAAAAACTCAATACTTTTATCTATTTTAAAAAAAAAACTCTGTTTATATACACAGCGGAGACGTTTATGAAGACAGAAGGGGAAAAAATGAACGTTTGGATGATAATTAACCTTTTATTCTAGTTAGCTACTTATGCTAACAGTTTCTTATGGTAGTTATGGCAGTTGAATGGTCTTGTTTGGGTTGAACGTGCGCGCTAACGTAAAGCATTTAATTGTTTTAAATTACACTGTTATTTCGTATTAGTGATCTGTGATTTTTAAGGACATAGTTATTTTGCTAAAGGAAATGGTTCTGTAGTTTGTGTTTGGGTACTGTTTAAAACCTGACATGTAACTGCTGATTGCAGTAAGATCACTTAATAATGTATGCTCATGCGATGGGTAAAGTGCACCTTAATACACCACTATAACTCACTATCCAGTGTTTTATTTCAAGGCTTTTTTTGTTCCTGTTGTGTCCCTTGATTTGGGCTAACTTGTCATTCTTCCAACCAGCCATCATGAAAATCAATCCGTTTGTGACCTCCTCCCGGCGTAAAAACCGCAAGAGGCACTTCAATGCTCCGTCACACATCCGCAGGAAGATCATGTCTTCACCTCTGTCCAAAGAGCTCCGCCAGAAGTACAATGTAAGGTCCATGCCCATCCGGAAGGACGATGAGGTCCAGGTAAGCTCATTAACATAGTTGGAATGTTGTACTGTCTTAACTATGTGTTCATATAGGTATAGTATGGATCAAACTGTATCTGTGGTCACTGAATAACACCTGTGCCCTATTCTTGACATCATTACAAAGATGAGGGAATCCGTACTTCCCGTACATTAGAAACCCATGTGTGAATTGATTCATTGATTGATTCATGTATAATTATGCACAAATGTATAATTTAAGTGTCGTAGGTTTTAATGTAAAAGAGAGTCACAGTTGAGTCGGTAGCGACGGCACCTCTGGCAATGTACCGGACCGCTGAAGCAGTATTTACACAGGAAGCGAATCCCTTTTCCACTGAGCATCACATGACTTTCTGGAGACTTTTGTGCATCATGATCCGGGACAGGTTATGCATGCATAAATCTATACTCAGTAAATGCAATCCATTTGATAAATGTGCACCCAAGTGTGGTGTATCTGGTTATTGTCCTTGTAAAATTTGTATGCATTCATAAAGCACAGGATATTTAGACATGGTAATGATAACCTCATCTTCCATGTTAATGTGAGCTGAAAAATTAAACTTATTTGTTTCCCTGTGGAAATGTTTTGACAACTCCATGTTTAGCGACATCTACCAGTCAACAGTAGCTCTGATTGGTAAATACGGTGTGCGAAAGTCCGCACCGTCCCACTTCGTATCGTTTGAGAGAATTTTGCTTTATGTTGCGTTTTGCTTGTGCATTGGCATGGTGGCTAGTTGCTTTTTGCTTTTTCTATTAGCACAATTATAGAGCTTATACAGTCACGTAACTCGAATAAAATTGGAAGTTTAACAAATGCTGAGTGAGCTCACAGTTCATTTTTTATTAACTGCAAGCCCAGGTATAATGTAAATTGTGTAAAAACCAGCCTAGGTGCAAGTTGTCCATATTCCATAACATTGGTAAGGCTGGATAAAGTTTTTTCTGGTTTCTTATCAGCGTGTGGAAATTCTGGCCATGTCAAATAATTTTCAAACCACATTTAAAACCTTTGACCGTTTAATAACTTGCTGCACAGCAAGGGATGAAAATCTATAGACAGCTCGCTAGCTCTTAGCATTCTCCAGTTTACATGAGTTAGACACAACAAAATACATTTGCTAATTGTACACAGCTCTGGCCCTTTTGCTTGTTTTTGAACTGCTCAAGTGACTGATTTTTGCACGCATCACGTGCAACCGTCACTTTTGACAAAGTAAAACCTGCAAGATGATGCACAGATCACACAAATCTGCCCCTTCTGTAAGGTGGTGGCCAGCTGGAGACCGGTGTACTTTTATTGGCACTTTGTTTTTAAGGAGTTTTATTTTTTCCATATTTCTTACGCACAACAAGCCTCTTGACATCTCACACGTACATTATAAATATACTTATTGCTCAAGTGGCTTTTCACAAAAGACAAAGGAGATAATCAGTCGATCATCTCAGATTGGTTCCATTTGTGCTTGGATCTGATTCTTTGTAGTGTATTACAGGGGACGTATGGGAGATGTATCTAAACTATGCAATAGTCTATTGTTGTATTTTCTTATGTACTTTTCCTCAGATAACTAGTTCAACTTGGGTTTCCCACATATAAAGTGGGATTTTCGTTATCAGTGCAAGTCTGAAAGCTGATCTAGACTGTTAGGCGTGTCCAAAATAAATAATAAATCCCCAGGGTTAATCGTTCAAAAACTGTACCAGATAATTATGCTCCGATCTGACATGGAACGAACGCATCGTCGAGTAAGGCGTGGGTTTTTCCACGCAGCTGTGCCATCTCAAACCACCGTCCACACTTGGGCTTCGAACCAATTGTTCAGGCTGAAATAGCGGCTGTGCCATGAGCCGCAGGTGAGCAGCTCATGCTGGAATACACAACTAATGCAGCCGATCCTGCTGGAATCGAGACAGTCAAGTGGAGACTACACGTAAACTGTACAGAGAAAAAAACTTGGTCAAGAAAGAAAGCACGTGGACTTGTTTTATTTACATATTAAGGCCAGGTTCAGTACAATACATGACACAGTCGGTGTATGGATCCTCAATAATACTCTATTGAAGGTTTACAGTGAGGTTGCTCATTTTCCTGGCATACCAAACCCACCTGCAAAAAAACGTTGCCCTATTTCTTGGCTATATCACTTAAATGTTATTCAGCTCTTCATGTCCGATTTATAAGATAAAATATGGTTATTAATACTACCTTATAAAATGTCTCAGTTCTCACCCATTACTGATATTTGTCAAGGAGCTACATTTTGTCGTTATGAATTCAGTGTGTGCCGAGTAAAAATAAGCGAATGTGATACCTTTCCACACATCTGATAACATTTATTAATGACTTTAGGAAAAATAACTTGAGCTAGATAAAATGACCACTCAACCTTGATAGTACTCTGATGGTTGTAGGACTTGTTCTGGGGTTGTTCGGTAAGCACACTTTGTTGCCAAACCCCACTTCACTCATATTCTGGGCCCCTTTGTAGAATGAAAGGTTTGGATCCTTACTTGATTATTATGGCAACCAAATGCTGCACAGCAGATTGTCATATTTTGCTAAAACAGGACACTTCATACTCAGCTGAATATTTACTGGTGTACATGCAGCCTTTGTCTACATCCAAAAATGCGATATTGTTCTCATAACCGATAATGTATGCATGGTGTCATGTGCATAGGCCCCATAGCAAGGAACTTGGTGTCAACACTCACTGAGCAGTTCTCACAAACCTAATTTCTGGGCATTATAAAACAATTCTCAGGATGTAATGAAATTTGCTAAATTTTTTAAATTAATCTTGAAGTTCATGTCTGTCTACTTTAAAACGGTGGCCCTTTCAACCAGAACATACAACTTCGTGTCATAAAGTTGTATCTGAATACAGCATGTTCGTGTGTAGGGATGTTATGTTGGATTGACGATAATTTTAACACTTCATTATATTTGAGTGTTGAGGATAAAATGTTCTAAAGACTGGAATTTACTTGCAGATACCTGTGGGGATGGGTAAATTATCCTCTGTTTAGTCATGATACAAATGTTTAAATTTCTTGTTAATTAACATTGTCACAATCTTGTTGTCTATCTGATGGTGTGCATTAGATATAACTGCCTTTTTTGTATTGATTAGGCATCTCTAATTTAGGTACTTATTCATTTCACGTTTCGAGTGCTTTGTTCTGTCTACTTATCCTTGCAAAACTATCCTGGCTTTACATTTGAGTCCATACCAAGGTCCTCTACTGAATATTTTATTATAATAATTCTATTGTTTCGTTCAAATACAATTCCAAAAGACATGTTTTACGGTCAGAGAAGACATTTATTTTTAGGTTCCCAGGTGCAAATGGAAGCCAGAACAACAGATGGACAGATGGTACACAATTTCCTCAGAGATCAATAAAATATTCTGATTTATTCATGATATGCTTAGCTTTGAAGTGTTAATTATGCAAACATAGTTTCCTACCATCCTGTTCACTTGTCACATCTTGGAGTATGATCTTGGATCATAATACATTTATTTAAAATTCATTTCAGACTACATTTTTTCAGCTCTGAAAAATGTGGTTTAGATGGAAGTTATTAGGTTTTAGTAAAAGAAATGCATTTGTGGGAAAAAAAAATCTTTACAGACTGTTATTGCAGATTGCTTAAACAGTTGTTGAAGTTTGAAATTATAATTAGACAGAAGATGCATCAGATGGGCAACTGTATTTTATAGTGGAAATTAGAGCATTTTCACACACTGTGCAACGAGTGCTCACACCATTGAGACTCAACATATTTGGACATCAGAAAAACCACTTATTAATGAGGCTTCTTGGAAGAGTATTCTACATTTTATTCTGGACTATAAAAATAGTATTCCTGAGCAAAGGATAAAGGTTCTGATCTGATGAGTGTGGTCTGTACCTTGTTCCACAAAGAGGAGTCAGAAATACCAGTCAGGGTAAGAAGGGAAGTGAATGAAGCCATGTACTCCTCATGAGTAGTGGCCACTGTGCTGTACAAGCCTGTGGAGGCATTATGATCTGGTTGGAGTTGTTCACCTCGATGCGCAGGAATGTTATTTGGCAATAAACTTAAAACCATGAATATACTGAATACACTTATTCGATCAAAAAAATTATAACAGGACTAGAATGCCAGGATTCATTGTGTCTAAATTGTGAAAGTAGCTCCAGTTGCATGCATATGAATTTGTAGCCTTTTGTGGAATTTGAATTTTTCCTTCTGATAGAGTAACTAAATAATTAGGAATGTATCTTGAACCAGGTTAAATCAGTGTCTGTCAGATTGACCATGAAACAAACTGTTAGATGACCACCTTTGTCATAGACACTTGATGACTTGGGCTTCTATTTAATTTTTCTGACCAATGTTTTTCCACTCGACCCAGCAGGTGTCTGAGACTTGCATGAATAAATGTCTGTTTTGCTGCAGTAGATATTTTGTATCATCGCAAACTGTTATAATATTTTGGTGACAGTTGTGCTCTTGTATGGTGGAGGAACAAACTGTAATATCACTGATTATTTTTCTAGAGTCAAACAAATTCGATGGATATTTTTTGTATTTTGTTTTACTTTACCATGTAGAAGTGTGTCAATGTGGTGATTGTGTAAAAGGCGACTGTATTAAAGTTTGGCGTATTCTTTTCCCTTTCGTGACAAGGTGGTCCGGGGACATTACAAAGGCCAGCAGATTGGCAAAGTCGTCCAGGTATACAGGAAGAAATACGTCATCTACATTGAACGTGTGCAGCGTGAGAAGGCCAACGGAACCACTGTCCATGTGGGCATCCACCCTAGCAAGGTATGAGACCAGAATGTGTTACTTTACAGTAGGCTATTGGCTCTGTTTTTAACGATCTGTACAATGTTTGCACTTTATTGTCTCAATTGTCTCATTCTTGTTGATAACTGGGGGAATATCTGAATAGTGTTTATCCACATTGCATTTAAAACACAAATGTGAGCTCTTTGCCATTGTTATACAAAGTGTGCAAATACATCCTTGGTCCAAGTCCTCTTTAATAACCAAAACCACACCCAAAGCATTGTCAATGGGCTTTGGCTTTAGTCCAATAGGGTAATGTAAATACCAGAAGGTATTTATGCGGTAAGTGGGGAGGACAGGCGAGCCCTTCACACCACGTCCGACTGTTTTGTGTTGAGTACGTTTGTGACTCCACAACACCGATGTAAGTGAAGTAGTTTCTGGTGTGGACGGGACCGAGAGCAAAGGTTTAAGCCTCCACCCTGTCTGTGGTGGCATCAGGAGTCTGTTTACACCTGAATTCGTGAAGCGGTTTATACAGAGTGACCCTACTAAAAAACCCACCATATCTCAAAGATGAATAAGTAAAAAATTGTTAATGATTACATGATCTGCTCACATGAAACTTCATTTAATACAGTTTTTTATAAAAGTGGTGTAGCTATCACTCTTACTTCTGGCCATCGCTTTGATTTGCTCAGGCTGATCTTAAGCTTGAATGTGTGGTGTCAGTGGACATGGAGCTACAGCACATCCAGCTCAAAAATCATTGAAAGTGTTGAAGGAAACGTTTTCAGATTGGGTGATCTCAGTGGGTGGACGGCCCTGTTCACCTGACCTTGCCCCTTGTGATTTTCTTTTGGTATACCTCAAATTGATTGGATATTCATCAATTCCAACCTCGAAGGTTGCTATTCAGTAGACGATGTTCTGCTGTTCCACTCAATATGACCCGTCGAGCCATGGCAGCCTTCAAAATCGCCTCCAAGCGTGTAAAGACAATGACGGTCATCATTTAGAGAATATCACCTTTTTACACACACAAAAACTGTATTGAATGAAGTTTTTGTGTGCAAATAATTTATCTTTATTATTTTTCCCCCAATTTATCTTTGAAACGTGGGAGATTTTATTGGGTTAGCCTGTACCTTGGGTAATGCTTACATTTTAAGAGGCACAACCTCTTGTAGAGTACTAGTTGTGAGCACTAATCTGACTTGTACTTTTGGAATGTGTACAAAATGTTTAAACATAAGTGAATTAAATCTTAATTTAAATGTCTTTGAGACACTTGGCTAGTAGTTGCAGACTGTTTCTGATACGTGAACAAATTGTACAACAAAAGACACAGGATGGGCTGTGTGCGTGATTGCAATGCGTGCATAGCGTGCAGTGCTTTTGAATGTGGCCTATGTTGTGGAGATAAATTGGGCATGTGGAAGCAATTGTCTATACTGTCAAGTAATGTAGATATTTTCTTTGTCATAAGGTTCTGTGTATTACGGACACTTTTCCAGAGCCACAAATGTTTGTTCACTGTTTTTATATGCTGTAGCAGTTTCATAGCAACACAGTTTCGTTTATTTATTGTTACTTTGGGCAAGGAAGGCAATGCCAGGCTTTCAGGTTCATTTCTGAAGATTGGAATAGCATTTGTGTTGAACACAACAATTTGTGGGGAAACGGTTTCATGTTCAGTTAATTTATGATGTTCCTATGAAACATTTGTTGCTCTTAATGGTCTGTTATTCAACTGGCTTTTGCTGTATTACATTATTATTATGAATTAACTGAGTTTTTGGAGCCTTTTGGTGGTGATTGATAGTTTTATTGGTGTGGATTAAGTGAAGAATTTATAACTTGGTTGTGTATCACCGTTTTCTTTGTGCTTTAAACTGATCAGTGTTTAGAACTGAAGTTATTTATTCTTTTTTTTTTTTGTTTGTTTGTTTTTTTTTGTTTGTTTTGAACAGGTCGTGATCACCAGGCTAAAGCTGGACAAGGATCGCAAGAAGATCCTGGAGCGCAAAGCCAAGTCACGGCAAGACAGCAAGGAGAAGGGCAAATACAAGGAAGAGACTATTGAGAAAATGCAAGAGTGAACATTACTTTTTTGCTAACAATAAAAGTCTAATAAAAAAAAAGGGTTTCTTTGTGTGTCTTTCTGTGAATATTTTGGACATCTTAACTAGACTAATTTTGTTTTCTAAATTAATCAGGTCATAAGAAAGCATTTTTAACTTGTACACATTTTTGCAGAGTGGGAAATTATTTACAGGTACATTTACTAAGATGTTTGCAGTGCCTCAGTACCAGCCCTGGGTAATATTTTCAATCATTTTTTTCAGGGTGTGATATCAGAGAATCAGTCAGTACATTGTCCCTGAAGCATTTGTGCCAGCCGTGATTCTGGGACTTAAACTTGTGACCTGGTATCCAAGAACTACAATCACTGATCTGCTGATTGCTGTGATTGACTGGGAGAAACCCACATTGTAATGTTACAGCTTTACACAATTGCAAAATCTGTGACTTGGGAAAAGGGAAGCTTTATTCTTAGGACATTTTTAATCTTAGTCCGGTTTTGCACATGCAATCATTTATATTTTGTATTATTTAAAAACTCTTGAAACCAGTTAGATCTACAGGTTTTGTATATGTTCAGAATCAGAATACTTTATTGATATCTGAGGAAATTGTGCAGTAAGTATATTCACTATCTATTCATCAATTCTGTAACGTCATGATTAAAATTATACATTTTAATCCAGTAAAAAACGACGATCAGCGTCCTAATACGTTTGAGTGCCATTACATTGTAATTGACGACACTGGCGCCATGCCTACAAAAGCCTAAAGTCGCGTATGCAAAGTCAACTAACCCATGGCACGTGTTACCTTGGTTATGTGATTTAAAGAGCCGACTCGGTGAACAACTCGAGTTAAAATGCAGACTCTTCCTCGGACGACACAATGGTGACAAGAATTCCAACTGATCCCCGAAATGAAGATCTGGGAATTTATATTTTCATGATACGTCACAGGTGTGTGACAGAAAGCAGTGAAATATGAAAATGGATCATAAACTTCGAAGAACGCGCTTTGTGGCGACAGCTCCGCCCACAGCCCGTGATCACGTGATGATAATCGGTGCTGTTGTGAAGTTAGTGGCAGTTGGAGGAAGTTGTTTGAACTTCTCGCTGAATCAAAACGAATGTCCTGTGTCTTTGTTTGAAAAGAAAACGTAGTAGAAATGTCTTTCGAGATCGCAGTAACCGTGATGACGGTGTTCTGGGGGATTGTTGGAGGACTGGTGCCGTGGTTTATTCCTAAAGGACCGAATCGGGGGTGAGGTGATTTTAGCATCTGAGCTAATAAACCTGGTTAAAACTAGAAACATTAGTGAAATTATAAGTAAGTTATTGTATTTCTTTTTTACGTGTGATGTAAATAGGCAATTAACTTAACTGAATTTGTGTAAAAATATTTGACATAATTGTTCGCTTAAGCTTAATTATTACAGTAAAGTTAGCAACAGCTGAAGTAGCCGACAGTCACGTGATGTTCTCTTGCTCTATTTTTGTTCGCATATTATATACAATATATATATTGGTGTGTGTACATGTATATTTCCTCCTGGTAGCTCCTTTATACATAAATATGGAAAAGTTAAATTTATTTGTTGTCAGTAAATATGGTAGCTGATTCATTAAATAATAATTAGTGCTTTTTAAATAATTCATACTGATGTATGTTGATTAAAAAGTGGAAACTGGCTGGAGGGAGAGATTAATCATCCAGTCTCCTTCCTGCACCAGCCATGCATCAGGAATCACGTGACAGTCAAATGACCTGAGAAATCAGCTTCAGCAGGGCTTTCTATTAAATATTTTCATTTAAAAGTGACCATTGGTCTCATAACATTTCTTTATTGAACCATAGAGTTATTGTGATCATGCTGGTGCTAACTGCAGTTTGCTGCTATCTCTTGTGAGTATAATTTTCAATACTACTACTATTGATGAGCGGAAAAACAACTTCCTTTAGGGATAAAAAGCAATGGAATGAGATGATGTAAAATAGCCTCTCTTAAATGTCTGATTATAAAGATTCTCTTTCATGGTTGATTGAAAGGCAGACATAGCCTGTGGGTAGTGGCCTTTCCATTAGTATTGATTACACAAAAAAAGCACAGGCACCTCAATACATCAGTTACAGATAACAGGCTGTTCACTACAGGTCAAGATTTGTTTTTTGGTTGTGTATAAAACCTGTATTACAAGTACACACAGTGGATAATAACAGTACTAATAATCATTATCATATTATAAATCTGTACAAAACTTTGAGTCTAAAATATCAGAGTATTTATAATGAAGCACATTACTGAAATAATCTACAAACAAGCGAAAAAGCATTTATGTGGAAAATACTGTTTATTAGCAAAAATAATAATGGTGTAGGGGCAGCGGTGGCCTGGTGGTAAGGTGCTGGATTGCTGATCCCAGGGTTGGGGGTTCAAGCCCCACTGTC
>JAQNCB010000007.1:21765927-21776572 GCA_030068295.1 Euristhmus nudiceps | reverse complement strand
AGCTGCACTGGGGGGACAGCAGGGACAACTGTTGACAGTGGGGCTTGAACCCCCAACCCTGGGATCAGCAACCCAGCGCCTTACCACCAGGCCACCGCTGCCACTATATATATATATATATATAATGTACGAGAGTGGGGCCGGTGGTGTAGCGGTTAGCGTGCTGAGCTTATGATTAGGAGGTTGTAGGTTCGAATCTCTGTGAGACCCCCACTGTGCTAAGACCCCTGGGCACAAGTGTGCCTCTGTCCACCCAGCAGTATAAATGGGTACCAGTAAAAATACTGGGAAGGTGACCTGCGATAAACCAGCATCCCATCCAGGAGGAGTTGAACTCCTAGTGCCTTCATGCATGAAACCGGGGATAAGCATCGGTGATGAGCCACTGGGCTTGGGTGTTAAAAAAAAAAAGGTGATGAGCCTCTGGGCTCAGGGGTAAAATCCCACAGGTTATCCCCATAATGACACCTGACATTGCCATGACATGTTATGTATTGCACCATATATGCTTATGCAAGGCTGACACTGCACGACACAAGTCGTACCAATGCGCAAACTAAGTCGTGAAGAGTGCGTAAACCCGTCGTGACTGTATGCCATGGTGGGACGAGAATTCTGAAATGTACAAAATTTTGGTCACCACAAAATTTCGCGACCGGGTCGTGAACTACGCGCAAACTGTTCGTGAACTCGCCGGGATGATGCGGGAGGATGCGTGCCAGTGAGCGACAGTGGCGCTCGCGTCGGTGTATATATAGGGCTTCCTGGACACTGCTCGCCAGTCAGAGCCATTGAGAGACTTTTAAATATTTGTAAATAGTTGGACTGTGATCCTTGTACATATTTGTTGTTTGCTGTTTTCATGTTAATAAATTCTTATTTCAAAACACTTGTTTTTCTTTTTAACATTAAAATAAAGTTAAAGAGAAACAAAAACGAAACGAAATGAAAAATTAAAGAAAAAGAAACGGAGAAAAAGAAAAGGAGAAATGAAAACGAATAATACCCCCTTTTTATATGGGATGCCCGTCGACACCATCCGAATTGCGCAAACTCGTCGTGCCAATGCGGGAAGTGCGTAAACTCTGCGCAAAGTATGCGTGAACTAGTGGTGAACAGTGTGGGAGCCTCCCAGTTCATGCCCCAAAATGGGATGACTTGGACACGGCAAAATTGTGGCCAAAAGTCGTGCATTAGTAACAAGCTACAAGAAAGAAAAAGAACGTTGAATTTAAAAACGTATGAAAAGCTGAATTCAATGGTATGTTTAATTCTTATTTTGTAAAATGTCACAGTTAAAAAACTTCCTGAGAAAAATGCATCAAATCAGAAGCCTCCCATTTATTAACTTTTTTAAAACTTTAAAAGAACTCTGTTGCAATTACACAATATCTTGGATTACTCACACATTTCAATTATGACATTACAATTATACATCATCATCATCCTGCCCAACCCTGTATCAGTTTGTGTTCAGTCACAGAAATCTCTAATTTTTCAGCACTACACACCAGACAGAAGGAAGCCCCGGAGGCACGCTCATCATAAAGTGTCTTTCGGAATTCTGGGCCGGGATTGTGTACATTCACACTCTTCTTTGTGCGTTCGTCCACTCGAGGGGTTTCCGCTAGGCGTCTGCTCTTTGGCTTGGCACACGGGGCAGCATGCCGTAAGGCCCTTCTCCCTGCAGGTTGTGCAGGATAGCACAAGCTGGCAGCAGAAATCAGTCGAGCAGAGCTGATACTGGTCCCATGGGGTCCCACAGTACCTACAATCTATAGAAACATTTTAAATATATTGTAGACATACAATATGCATCTAGATGTGCAATATAATGGCTGTGTTTGCAGATATAAGCTTGGTGTACTGTATTAATTTTTAATGTAATTTAGAGGTACACTATGCCTTTGTTATATAATACCTGAGATGATGTCGCTGTTAAATGAAATTGAATAACGCTCATCAAAGACAAAAAGTTTGCCCCGGTAGAATCCGTCAGGAAACTGCTCCAGATACTTATGAATGCCGCCCTTCAGCTGGTACACTTCCTTACAGACATTCTGCACAATCACACCCGAGTTATTAACTGAACATGAGAAACCACATTGATCTTACACTGGATCTTTTCATTCAGACTTACTTTTGAACAGAGATAGGCTGAACCTCGTTCACACCGTATGCCGCCGGTGCAGTACATCAGAACCTTCTTATCGCGGAACAGATCCAGATTCTTGTCCACATAGTCGGGGAAGTAGCTGAATTTGCGGATATCCGGTGCCAAACAATTTTGAAACTGACCCTTTAAAAGGATTTATTTATGATTGACTCAAACTCTTCGGAGGCCATGACATGTAACAACTGTTTTTATAATGATGTAAATTGATCTACTGAACACGCTTACGATTTTACTCTCATAGAAGTTTCTACAGTCCAGTAAAATTGTATCACTGTTCGTGCAACCATCCTTGAGGAGAGATTGCACCTCCTTATGGAATTCCTCAGGCTCCAAATGTGTCCCTGTATATGGGGGGGCACTCAATATCAGTTACCATAGAACATGCCTTGCATAATTATTTTTGTGCTTTCTATCTAGTGCAACAACCATAGAGTGCAAGGTTCCTCTACAACACAGCATGGACAATGTCGCAAAAATGCCCTATATGTGTGCTGGCTTAAATTACTGTTAAATTATTAATGTGCTCATCATCTGACATTTAAATCCTTATAGTTTCCTATTAGTGCACCATAGTAACAGTATATCTATCAGTACTTCTTTAAAGTTATAAGCACTACACAGTAATGGCATGTCTGTTGGCACTTATTTCTAAGTTATTAGCACTCAAAACACTGTGAGCTTGATTTCATGCTCACTCAGTAAGCTGTTTAAAAGTGTGTACAGTGGAACCTCAAGATACGAAAGCTTCAGTACACGAAACAATTCATTTTACGAAACGACATGCAAAGGTTTTTTCGCTTCATTTTACGAAAAATTATTCAGCATACAAAATAAATGGAACACAATTTCCCATCATGCTCAGTACCATGATCCTGCGCTTCCTCTCCAGTCCAGGTGGTGGTGGTAATACACTCCAGAAAAAAGGAAAAGTAGAAGAAGAATCCGATACGTTTTAAGTGTAGATAAGTTTAATGTTTCCTGCCATTTCTTTTCTGCCATTTTTATTATTTTCTTTGCCCTCCTCCTTGCTACCTTTGCTTTCGGACATCGCCTCACTCGAAAGGTAAGGTTCCACATTTTCATTTTTTTTTTGCATTATGTTCTACTATCTACTTCATTTACAGGTATTAACGGATAGGCTAGGTATAATTGAATGATTCAAATGTGGTATTTGGCTCTTATTTCATTCTGGTTTTACCCTTATTAAAAAAAGTATTGTGGTGTTTTGTAGCGCTTGGAACGAATTGGCGTTTTACATTTACATGTAAAACTCTATTCATTTTACGAAAGAAAATCATGATATGAAAGCCACTTTGGAACGGATTAATTTCGTATCTCGAGGTACCACTGTATATGGTTTCCTGTCTATTCCACATTGGGTCTGTGGGTCTATGTCGCTTTGGTTCTGAGTTATAAGCAATTTTAATTTAACATGGGAAATGCTTTTCCTCCAAAACTTTGTGACCTGACTTTGACTTTTGACCCAGTCATTCCAAAATCAAATCATCTCTGGGACTCAGCGTGCTTGGTGAAAATCCATGCACGGATGTATTCAGGATACAGACTGCAGACAAACTAGCAAATAGACTTACAGATGCGAATGACTGTGATACACTTAAACTCCATTTGTGGTGGAGGTAATAATTCCATTTAAGTACAGTTCCAACTTGTAACACAAACAAAATTCAGTACAGTTCAAAAGAGGGTGAAAACATGCAAGTCATAGAAAAATGAAACTTGATCCTTTTTTACCTGCTAATCTGTAGGAGATTAGATCTGGATCCACACCCATTGGGACGATTTCTTTATACACACCAACCTTTAGATCTGGAAAGCACTCTTCACTACCTTCACTGGTCTGAGAATGAACCAAAAACATTTTCATTTAAAAATACGGCTGAGCATCTTATATAAGCAGGCACTGCAATGAGGAATAAACAATTTCTGTTTGTTTACCTTGAAATCTTCCATTTGCATTTCTTGGAAAATGGGATGTTCCAGCATTGTCTTGATGTAAAGGCTTGTGGCTGTTTTGGTTCCTGCAACTGTTCCATTGATGCCCTCTGTGGCCACACGTACCTGCACGAGAACAAAATACACTGCAGTGAAAGACATCCCACAACAACAACTAAAACAGGAAAAGCACCATGTTTACCTTGCCGGTGAGGTGAAGCTTTGAACACAGCTCATTCTGCCAGTCACAGATTAACCTCGGCTCTTTTATCTGACAATAGCAGTAATACAAGATGACTTCACCTGGACCTCTGCAAGCCATAAAACAAATACATTATAAGCACACACTCCTGTACCGATAGTTATGACCAAGGCCAGCAGAAAAACAGCCTACTTAGTCAGTCTCTCCTCAGAAAGGTGGCTTGTATCAGGCATCCAGGAGGAAGTGTCTTTTGACTGACAGTCATTCGGTTGCTGATGCACAGAGTCATGGTTGCCTTGCTTCAGCAATTGAGCCAGGGCTTCACTGGTCAGCTCCTCGATCTCATTCGCATGGATGTTGGAAACATGCTTGTGGATGGACGAGGGGTCCGAGAATGCCTCCCCACAGCAGTGCCAAAGTGATGAGGTGTCTTGTTTAACTGCCGAAATTCTCTTAGACGCCACAAATGTTGCAAAAGTCTACAAATAAAAGAACATTTCCTAATCATACATTACACAGTATTATTAGAAGTACCTTCAGTCAGGTGGGCCCAGTGGTAATTAACGGAGCTTTTAACATGATGGCTTTAATGTGGTTTAAGCGTGATGAACAGTATTGATAATAATGGATTTGAGGGAGCTTTACATAGTGTTTCAAGATATTTTTTGATGACCAAACACGGATTGAAACCTTTTTCCAGAATACTGTCCTAGATTGGGTTTAATAGCGCCTTGAACATCTTTATTATTATTATTAGTAGTAGTAGTAGTATTATGATGATGATGCTGGTTGTTTAGTTATATCCTCTAACAAACTCTGGGAACTTGCAAAACATGAAGAGATTTGGATAGTTATAGAATCACAACTTTTATGTTTTATGAATAATCAATACTGAAAAAAAAAGAATGGGTTATATATTTAAAGGCAAACCACACAGTAATATAAAATTATGGAGATCATAAAATTAATTCATTTTTTGAAACTGCTTAATCCTAATCAGGGTCACTGGTGCCCATCTCAGCCTCCTCTGAGCGAGGGCGGGGTACACCCTGGACGGCTCACCAGGCCATCACAGGGCCGACACTCACACAACCATTTAGACACACACACTCACACCTAAGGGAGATTTGGAACAGCCAATTAACCTACTGTGCATGTTTTTGGACAGTGGGAGGAAACCCACACAAGCACGGGGAGAACATGCAAACTCAACACAGAAATGCCCAGGCCGGGAATCAAACCCTGGCCTTCTTGCTGTGAGGCGAACGTGCTAACCACTACACCACCGTGCCGCCCTATCATAAAATTATAAGACAAAATATAATATAACAAAGTGCAACCCAATTTAAACTGATTTTGATAAAAAAATACAATATATGGAATAAGATATTGACATGTTGTTATCGACAGGTTAATACATGACCACCTTTTCCTTTATATCATGGCACCCTGATTTACATAAACACTGATCAGTGCGGTGTGGTGGTCTGGTGGTTAGCATGTCTGCCTCATAACAGTAAGATCCTGGATTCGAGTGCATTTCTTTGTGGAGTTTGTATGCTCTCACATGCCTGTATGGGTTTCCTCGGGGTATCCCGGTTTCCTCCCACATTCCAAAGACATGCAAACATGTAAATTTCCTCCCACAGCCCAAAGACAGGCTACCTGGCTGTTTCAAAATACCCCTAGGTGTGAGTGTGAATGGTTATATGGGTGTGTGCCCTGCGATGGACTGTGGAGGTGTTCAGGGTATACCCCGCCTTCGCCTAGAGTCGGCTGAGATACGCTTCAGGCTCCCCGCGATCCTAGTATGATTGAGAAAAAAAAGAATGAATATACACTGATCGGCCACAACGACACATAGCTGAAGTATCAGCAATAACATATACCTTCCTCCTCATATATGAGTAGCTTTTCCGAGTGGTGGAAAACTCCGACTTCTCTTGTTTAATGATCGCAGGCTTCAGACTTTCGACGTCCAAATGAATAAGAACACTTTCTCCCAAATCCTCAACATCCATCATAATATCAGTCACCTGAACTGTCTATGTTTACAACCATTAAAAATACATGGTATGACGTGTATGAGCATGTTATACAGTTTAATATACTCCCCGATAAAACACAACATTATCCTATAAATAAAATTATTATCTGATTACAAACAAACCCCTGATTCCTCGTTAAAATGTATCAAAGAGCAACACTGTTCATTTAAAACTTCTCCAAACAGCATGAAGAGATCTCTGTCGAAGTCAAATGCGGGCTAATTCTAAATATATCTAGACACGATACATATGCACACTATCTAGGGTGTTTACAGAATGCACTTTACACTTTATAAAGTGCACTCGAAATACTGTAGGTTACTATTGTATTTGAAATTCATCCAAACTGAAGTGTTAAATTTTACTTCCGGTGAGGAGCCACTTGTACCCCGGATGTGTTTCACACGAGCCCAACCCCTTTTAATTTCACTGTGGTGTTAGCGGTATTAGCTCTCACTGTGGCGTGCAGCGTTGATTTTGAAGAAGGCCTAAAAGTTCATACGGGAGGTTTTCGCACTGTTTGAAAAGAGCTGACTTTGCGGTGAAGATGTCTCGAAGAAGGCATAGCGACGAAAATGACGGTGGGTTTCTCGAGTTCTTTTTCACGTTAGCGAACTAGCTCACGGAGTGTATGGACGGCTATTGTTTGTTCCCATCCGTATTCAAATATGAACCCGCCTTCAGGTATATAATTGGTGAAGGCGTTCATGCGCTGGTCGGGGATTGGAGGAAGAGACCGGATATGTTCTGTCAGTCAAATCCCACACCGCGCGTTATGTCGAAATACGGGTGGGCATAACAACGAATGGCAATGCAACTAATACAGGACTATAGCTCGGTTTACTTGTAATTTCTGAATCGGAGTTTGGTCAAACCGAAATTAGTGTGTACTGTTTAAAGGTGAAGAGGCATAAATGACTTAAATAAGCATTTAAAGGGAGATTATCACGCTCTTTTAACTTTCCTTCAAGCAACATATTTTCAACGCCACGTCCGTCACAACAATGCCGTGATATCCGCCTGTTTAATTTCTAACGGAAATAAACTGACTGTAAAGGCTGCACCAAAGTGTCTAGACTTTATTCACAATATTCACAATATTTATAAATTATATGTAACTTACGAACCCTCCATGCCTGTTTTCCTGGGTATGGTTCCTCAGCTCAGTTCTCACTGTAACGCTTTTTTTTTTGGACTATGGATGATAAATAGTCGTAGAATAAACATCATTAAAGTCAAATGTCAGCGACCTCTGGGAGCACCCAGTGTACATGTACACGTCATTACCCCTGCTATAGAGTATTTCGTTTTTGTAGAACTTTGTACCCCTTTCATTACTGTTTTTTCCATCTTGTATAGTTCAGTTGCATGTTCTGTTTCTTTTGGTGGGGCCGGTGGTCTAGTGGTTAGAGTGCTGGGCTCATGATCAGGAAGTCGTCGGTTTGAATCTCTGTGAGACCCCCTCCGGGCTAAGACCCCTGGGCCTTAATCACAACCTGTGCCTGTGCCTCTATTCACCCAGCAGTATAAATGGGTACCATGGGTAGCATACAATGCTGGGAAGGTCCCATCCAGGAGGAGTTGAACCCCTTGTCCCTTCACGCTACAGAAACCGGGGATGAGCACCGGCCTGATGAGCCTCTGGGCTCGGGTGTAAAATCCCATGATGAGCCACTAAGCTCAGGTGTAAAAGCGGATAGACCATATCGCTTTCTTTTATGTATTTTCATCATTAACTTGCCTATATTTTATATATTCTATGCTCTTTATAACAATGCAAATCTTTACCAGCACTAAAATTCTCAAAGCCCCTCAATATTGCACATTTAAAAACCTTATGTATTTCATATATACATTTATCTTTATTTTATATGTATTTTTAATGGTATGTATAAATGTAAGGTTTTTTAATGTGTGATCTAGGGCTGCATGGTGGCATAGTGGTTAGCAGGTCCACCTCGAAGCAAGAAGTTCGATTCCCAGCCTGAGTGTTTCTGTGTGGGGTTTGTGTGGGTTTCCTCCTGGTAATCTGGTTTCCTCCCACTGTCCAAAAACGTGTACATTAGGCTAATTAGCGGTTCCAAATCTCCCTTAGGTGTGTGTGTGTGTTTGAATGGTTGCGAGTGTCGGCTCTGCGATGGTCAGGCGAGCTGTCCAGGGTGGACCCCACCCTTGCCAGGAGTTGGCTGAGATGGGCACCAGCCTCCATGTGACCCTAATTAGGAATAAGTGGTTTAGAAAATGAATAATGTGCAATGTTGAGGGGTCCTGAGAATTTCAGTGCTACTAATGCTGCTCCATTGTTAGCTGTATATTGCAATAAAACTGGTGCAGAGCAGTGAGAGAGGGGGATTTGTTGCTGAACGAAGACATTTAATCCTGATTAAGACTCGTGGGATGGGATAGTAAGGATACTGCACATGCAGGCACTGTATATGTGTGATACTACATGTCATTATTACTGTTAATATTATTATTACTGCTGCTACCTATGGAAGTATACTGTGTTCAGAAAAATTGGCTTGGGTTTTCTGAGTTAAGGTAATTTTTCATGAATGTTAATTACCTTGTCCAAGTCTAATTTAAGACAAAAAAAGTAATACTGTATTAAACTAAACAAATGGGACGTGTTTGTTCTCTATCCAGTCCTCAAAAGGGAAATGTGAGCTTGTTTTGTTTGAAGCATCAAATTATTTCATAAAATCTTACTGGTTGAGAAAAATGGGCAGATTTTTTTTTTCTTGGGTGAATGGCTACCAAATTAATTGAATTTAATTTCTAGTGCCTCCATGTCCCCCTTAGTCTGTTAATCTTCATAATTGCAGTTTTTTTATGAATCCTGAGGAGACATGAAACTGCATACACGTATAGATGGAGCAAGTTATTGGGGACTGTTTTGTCCATGGAGAGAAGAGTAGATGCATCAGTACCGCGAAGTGAATCTTTGCGTCTCTTGAGGTGCTTAGAGAAGGGTTCCGTTGTGGGTTTTCAATGGATCAGGGGTCATACCTGGGTTTCCGGCCAGAGAAAAACGCTATGGAGTTCTTGATCAGAAACAGTTTGGAATGCCAACAAAGTGTAAAAACACCTTCGTGCTCACTTGGCTCAGTCTGTAGTGTAGAAGAACATTAGTTTGCATAACCTGGCAGACCATTAGTGTTATGTAATGGTTTTACTTTTCATTGTAATGTAAAAGATTTTCTCATGTACACCAGGTGGGCAGCCTCACAAAAGGAGGAGGACGTCAGAGCCGATAGAAATCGAGGATCGACTGGAATCACTAATATGCAGAGTTGGAGAAAAAGTAATGTACCAGGAAAATGGTGACTTTAAATCTGGTGAATGAATTAAGGCTGCAGTATCATTCCTTTACAAAAATATGCACTTTGCAAACTACATGTCCAAAGGTTTCTGAATTTTTTTTTTCAACATTACTGATGTACTTCAGGGCACATTCTGACGAACCATAATTGGCACTAACAAAGGAGCAGATGATGAGAGTGTGTGTGTGTGTGTGTGTGTGTGTGTGTGTGTGTGTGTGTGTGTGTGTGTGTGTGTGTGTGTGTGTGTGTTAGCATGGTAACTCCAGCTAATGGATGGATTCCGACAAAATTGTAATGGATGTGGGCCAACAAAGAATTTATAAAATTTTAGGTGTGATCCAGATCTTGGGTGGTTTTGAAGAATGTTTTATCATTGGGAGATGGGGCATAATTCCTGAATTGAAAAATTTAGATTAAGTACATGATGTTTCTTAAAGATGCTGCTTTGTTGTTTTAGGCCAACCAGAGGTAATCGTAAAGTTTACACACTTTCTCTTTAAAGGAAAAGACGACACTTGTTTAAAAATTAATGTAAATCATCACTCGATTAACATCTGTTTATGCATAATCTTGGATTGATAACTGTTTATTTGGAAGCTGAATCTGAGTAGCATCGAGGCCCATGTTAATATGGAGGAGTCTGTGGTTGGAGTCAGGAGTATGTGTTTAAATGTATTAATCCTGGTGCATAAAGCCCCCTATTGCTCATTGTACCAAAATCATGTATTTGTAAATGTTTCTTTTGTATCATTGGCCTCATCATTCTCTGACTCAGTTTTTAAATAGCTGCCTATAAAATCATTAAAACAGAAGTTATTGGTCTAAGACGTGAGAGATTCTGTAGTAGAATAACTTGATTGCAAAGTTTATTTACTGAGACAGGTTCATGTCAACATAATTAACTGTATATATGTGTATGTATATGTATATATATGTGTGTATA
>JAQNCB010000007.1:21734927-21746927 GCA_030068295.1 Euristhmus nudiceps | reverse complement strand
TAAAACATACTGGTGCTGCAGTTCCAACCTCAAGTGAATGCAAGCAGGTGAAGAATGACCTATAAAAAGATTTAATAGCCCTATTTTCACCCCCCTCAGTCTGCCATGGTGGACCTCATAGATGTTTTTGCTCCAGCCTCAAAAGCACAACCTAGTGCCAAAACATGGGATTCGTCTGCAGCTGGCGCTTACACACAGGCTAAAGGACTGCCAAAGGTCGACCCATGGGATTCTCTGGGTAACGTTGTTCATGCTCTCATTCCATTACATTCTCTCTTCCTGATAACAAACCATTCAAAATAAGATCTTATTTACTTCAAAGCTTGGATAGTAAGTGAATTTACCCTAAATAATTATGAATATGATTTTACTAAAGTTGGTTTTGGTTTGAAATTAATTTGACTACAAATAAATGAATATGTATACATTCTGATAGAGTATAAATAGATTATTTTAGCAGAACTGATTGAAAATAAAATAAATGCTTTCCCAGTATCAAGTATAAATTAATGATTACTTTAGCAGTACTGATTACAAGTAAATTATTACTTTAGCAGTGTAGTGTATAAATACCAGTACAGATTATAAATAAATGATTGCCTTAGTGGTACAAAGAGCAAATTGGTGATTACTTCAGAAAGACGGAGTAGAGATGAATTATTATTTTAGCAGCGGAGAGTATCAATGGATTATTGCTTTAGTAGTATGGAGTGTAAATAAGTGATTAGCTTAGCAGTACAGAGTATAATTAAATGATTATCTTAGTGGTACAACATATGAATAAATTATTACCTTAGCAAAATGATCACTTTAGCAGTAAAGTGTGTAAATAAACGACTACTTTAGCAAAATGATCACTTCAACAGTACGGCATATAAATAAATGATTACCTTAGCAGTATGGAGTTTAAATAATAGCAGTACAGAGTATAAATAAATTATTACTTGGCAATACGGAGTATAAATAAGTGATTACTTGATCAGTATGAAGTATAAATAAATTAGAACCTTAGGAGTACTGAGTATGAATAAATGATGACTTTAGCAGTATGGTGCATAAATAAATGATTAGCCATACAGAGTATGAATAAATGATTACTTTCAGCATTTTCTTTACTCATTATTACATCAGCAATAAAGAGAGTAAATTAATGAATACATTTGCAGTATTTATTATTCACAAAATTTTACTTCAGCAGTAATTAATTTTATTAGCTTATTTAACAGTACTGACTGTTCATAAATGGTAATTGGACACTTCAGCATACTGATTTTTCCTAAACTAAAACAGTAATTGTTCAAAAACACTTTTTAAAGAGTATTGCTCATTATGCTTATTTTAGCACTTTAGCTTAGATTCTACGGAAAAAGTAAAGTATTTTTAACACTTTTTTTTTTTTTTTTTTTTTTCCCTTCCCGTCCTGCTGGACATTTTGGTCCCAGACTCGCCTCACTCTACTACAAATTCATGATGCTATGCTAATACAAAATCAGCAATGTATATTAAGTATATGCCTATAATAAACCAAAAAGAGAGAAAATTGAATGGTGTTACTTTATTGCAGAACTTGAACAGATGCATGAAATTTTTATTTTTAAATGTGGGGAAAATGTAAATGTTAAATTCATCGTACCATAATGTCTCATCTGGTAGGCTACTAAAAGGGGTATTTATTTGCATATGAATAGTCGAATATACAGGGATCCCTTACTTTTCCCAGTTAATGGGTGGTCGGGACCCTACACGAACACAGAATTTCTGCGAAGTGGGATCGACCCCCCCCTGACTGACGTATATGTGTATATAATTTCAGTAAATACATATTCAACTATATAAATCAGGGGTGTCAAACATATGGCCCGTGGGCCTAATTTGAAAGTGAAAAAAATGCAGAAAAGACATGGATTTATTTTTTTTTTAATTAAATGCAATTCAAGAATTTTCCGCTAGGGGCTGCACTGTTTTTGTCAGAGTAGAAGACAAGCCACATCACTGAGACAGGTCAAACAGCAGACGTTATTAAGCGCCATCTGCTGCTTGTTACGACGTTTCAACCCTGTTCTCTACGTCCACGTTACACCCTCATGTAGTATGTATGTTTCATGTATGAAGTTTACACATTTGCTGGACAGGTGAATACTTTCTTCCTTACACATTTAATAGCACTTTCTTTAGTTTGTAAGGTGTAGGCAGGGATTAGATTTAGATTTTATATGCACATGTGTAAATGGTTTAAAAATTCCTTTCTTTATAAGTCTCATTTAATCTTGGTGTATTACTATATTTTTCAATACCAATTACTTGTTAAAGTTTTGTGCCTTTGTACAATCAGTGGGATCAGTTGCAATGCATACATGTGAATGATAAAAGGAAATTGAACGGTCGAAGGTAATAAGGGGTGTTTCTTGAAATTTTTTGGAAAAGGATTGTTCATTAAATTTCAAGATTTTCTGAATGTTCTTGTGCTTCTTTACACCAAAACAAAGGAAAGACATAATATTTTAGTTATTTATAGCTGAGTATGCTATAATTTTAATGGTCCTGCCCATTTGACATCTACCTAAGCCGTATGTGGCCCGCGATGTGAAATTAGTTTGACACCGGCACAAGATGTAAATAAAATATAAATAATATAAAATACATGCATGTAATTGCACATAGATGTAAATAAAGTGTAAGAAATGGCTTGATTTCCGCCTTTTCTGTCACATGAATACTGTAATTTCAGAGCCGTCGCAAACCGGAGTCAGCAGTGATCTTGCCGCCTTTCCCTTAACTTTTTCCCTATTTTAATAGTGAAAAAGTTAAGGGAAAGATCGCAAGGTCACTGCCGACTCTGGTTTGGGATGCGGCCCTTTGAAATCTTGCAAGCTGATTGGTTGAGACGAATTTCCCTGCAGAAGAAGAGGCTGGGATCTGAACTCGAATCAGTAGTGACCCCTCGTGGCATTTTCCTGAAGTATTTTTCCTTTTTATTTTCCGATGAATATTTAAAAAAAAATCTGTGGTGCACTGAAGCTGCAGAACCTGAAGCGCAGTATAGCGAGGGATGACTGTTGTTGAGATAATTAATGGTTTTCAGGTTATCACAATGCTAAATGAACATCCGGGGACATGGCCTCCAGACTAATTTTCAGACTTTTTTTGGGTGTATTTGGGTGTACATCCCCCTCATGTGGGTTCAATGGGTCAAAGTTAATTTGGGCACTGTTTTAGGCTTAACGTATTTGGTAAATCGTGTTTAATTTTATGGCTGAAGTTTTATCCATTTCCTGGTTCATATTTTTCATTGGTTTTAGGCAGCTCTGCTATGCGGGACAGTGCAATCTCCAGCGATTCAGCCCCCAGCCTTAGTCAAAACAGTGCTGATGCAATTCCACTGTTCTCATTTTTACCAAAATACAGACTGTGCAAAATTTGAAGAGTTGCCAGCTCTTGTCTTTAACCCAGCTACACTTTTTTTTTTTTTTTTTTTTTTTCCCCCCCTCCCTTTCTTCTCTTAATCTCAGCGTTTCATCATGATGCTGACAGAGCATTTGGTGCGCTGTGAGACAGGCAGCGTGGACATCAATACTTGCTGGTATAAGAACTGCGTCGAGCGGCTGCAAGAAATCTTCCTCATGGTACTTTTTCATTTCACATATGGCTTCTGTTAACAAAAGTGTAAAATGAGTGGTGCTTCATAAATCAGATGTTTAGCAGTTTAGAGACCATGAACCTGCACTTGTAATTGCTACAGCTGGCAGGTTTTTTTATTTATTTATTTATATATTTTTTTTTTTTTTTGTACTAGCAAAACTCAGGACTCTCTGTAATATTGGTAGTTTTTCTCTTGCACAGATTCCTCTGTAGATTTTGGCTGCTGTAAATACAACATGACCTAGGTGTTTTGCTGTATAATTATTGATTTTTGTGTGTGATTGCAGCACCATGTGACCATCCAGCAGTACATGGGCACGCTAGAGAACCTGCTATTCACGGCTGAGCTGGATCACCACATCCTGGCTGTTTACCAGCGATTCTGTGCCCTGCAGCTTTGATCGTCCCACAGAACCCATTGCGATAAACGCTAAACCCAAGCCCACTATTCTCCAATTCAAGTTTTTCAATCCTGGCATGTTTGCTGTGTAGCGTATTAGCTACAGTTCGCAAGTAAGTTGAACTTTTATGATGGAGAATCATTTTGTTTAAGTAGTAGTAATGGCTCTTAAGTACATGTCTGGGGTTTTTGTTTTTGTTTTTTTTTTAGTCCAGATCTTTCAGTTTTTACACCTGGATCATGGTTCTGTATTACCTAGAAATGAGTCATGATAAGTGGACAGAAGAAGGGTTTTAGTTTTATTATGGCCAGACTGAGGGGGGGAAACTGTCTGAGGTTTTATATATTTAATGTCATTTTGATCTGGATGTGATTAAAATGAGTTGTGAGTCTGTGCCTGCATTGTCTAAGTGCACCTGTCACTGTCATGAGGTATTTTTGAACTGTAAAGAAATACATGGAACAGTCTTCCTTTTATCCTTTTTTGTGCGTCTCTTCCTTTGTTGATTGGATCAGGGTTTTTTTTTCTTAAACAACCCAGTAATCAGTTACCACTCACCAAGTTTAAACTTATTAATTTTTTTTAAATAGTCCTATTCTGTTTGTTTTGCCACTTGAATTGAGCTCAACCCAGACTAAGTAACCTATAAATGGATGTAGGTTGGCTTTAATGTGTTAATGTTCTTAACAGTAGAATAAAATGGCTTGATTTTTCTAATAAAGTTACCACTGCAATATTAAATTTAAATCTTAAAATAAATCTGCACTAAGGGAATCCAAGAAACGTTTTATACCAAGAAACCTCACTGGTCTCGATCTCTTTAAACAAGTTAGTTAGATTAACACATCTATGGAACCTATAGTTATGTGAATAAAGGATCTTTCATAAAACTGTACAGTAAACAAAACACTTAATTAAAATGATTTTTATTTGGAGGTGCAGTGTAATTATTTCACTGTCCTGTTATGAGAACAGTGTATTAGTCCAGTAGAGGGTGTGACTGTAAAGTTTCGTGCACAACATAAACCATGTGGTGTGACGAAATACACCAGCAGTCATAGAACATTTAAAAAAAAAAAAAAAAACTTTGACAACTCCATTTCTCACATTCAGAAATCTACTGAAAGAAATGTTGATGACCTTACATATACCAGATTACAGCATGTTCTAAATATGCTCTTAAAGGATGATTGCACGTTGTTTGTTTGGTAATTACGATCGTGATGGTAGTACCGTTAGACCAATAGTTTTTGGACATGATTCAGTCACCAGATGGAGTTGGTGGTTATTTTGCTTCCCAAAAAATGTGCCATAAACTGCAACACTTCATACAATGGTCGTACTAAATAAATAAATAAAAATTGCACACTGTATAGTTTGGACCATGTTTAGATTTGATTATGGCTTCTGCAACATCAGAATTTATTCCCATGGAGAATTTTTTTTTTTTTTTAACTTTTCTTTATTTTTGCTAAGATCTTGTATTGACGTAGGGGAGACAAACCATATGGTAGTGTTCAGCACATACCAAAACATTTAATAGGGTTAAGGTTGGGGCTCCTTAGTGCAAGTTCATGTGTGAAAGACTCCTTGTGTTTCCTGAACCACTGCTTGAGACTTTTATTTGCCTGTGCCCTCAGGAAAGAAAACCTGTTTACTTATTTATAGGTCATTCTGTATATTTGGGTGGCCAGCTGACTTGAGTAACTTCATCCATTTGCTAAGCCCCTTAATCCTATTAGGGTAGCAGGGAGGGTGGAGCCCATCTTGCATCCTGAACATTTCACCAGTCCATCGCAGGGCAACATGTGTAATATTGCTGAATCTCAACCTGACCAAATACACCTGAGCACATGATGCTACCCCAGATCACAACACTGCATCCACAGGCTTGTACAGGGGCCACTATGCATGCATATGTTGAGGGCATTCTTATTTCCATGACATACCCATTGCTCTGGAAAATGGTAAATCTTGACTCCAATCTTTACATTCCAATGCAAGTTAAACAGCTTTTATAAAAATTCAGTGACACTGATCAGATTTAATTATAGGGCTATAATGTTATTTTATCCCATTTCTGTGAGTTGTCCTTGAATTATTTATGTGGAAATGCTCTTATTTTGCATAGCAATTAATTCTGTCAGGTTTTTATGACTAGCTTTTACCAAGTGATTAAATAAAAAAAACGTTGCTTCTGTGAAGCATTTGCCTTAATATTACCCAAATGTTGGAACTTTTTGGGCCAGGCAGTGTATAGTTAAAATTTCTTTTGACCTTTCTAATGCAGTTCCAACACTTAAAAAAAAAAATACTTATTGAAACAGTGTGGCTGCAGCTTATACCTACATATAAATAAATCAGTAACCGTAGCCCAACTAATACATCTTTAAACATGTTGCACGTGTGTGGGTTTTTTTTTTTAAATATAAACATTTTACTGTTTAAAAGTCCTATACTTGGTCACCCTAAACAATGCTACACTGAGGTAAATGTTCATTACATTACATGGGAACTCTTGAGTGGGTTTCTTCTGCTGGCTTTTCATAAGAATGCACCTGGATGCTTTGCTTGAAATCTGTCCCATCATGCATCTGTACCATTGCTCATTAGTGCAGGGTGGTTTTCAGCTGCATCAGCCTCTGCCTCGAGTCGCCGATACTGTGTTTGGAAGAAGATAGTGAAGGAGCAGGAAGCCATGCAGCACAGTCCAGCCAGCACCAGCACAGGCACTGGGGGTGTGGAAGGGGTGGGGTGGAGAAAAAAGGGCAAGAGTAAATGAGGTTACATTTCATGGTATATCTAGGCAAATAAATATTTAAATGTTGCATGTTCCCTCTCACTTACTCCAGCTCCTCTTACACTGGGAGGAGACAGGAAGTGACAATGTGATTGAAACACTTTGTCTAATGGACACCACTGTCTCAATCCACTTCAGATTTTTTTAATGGTAGTTAATCAAATGGATGTTTTAACAAAGCAGCTTTACAGAAATGGCCAAATTCTGTTTATAAACTTTAAATGCACACAAATCTCCCTAATGAGCAAGAACAAGGTGACAATAGAAAGGAAACACTCCCTAAGATGGCAAAGAAACTTTAAGCAGACCAGACAAAAACATGAACCCTGACACCTACACATGCCATTACAAATAATTGCCCATTTTGAAGCTGTATACTAATGTAAAGGCGATCCAAGGAGAAACATATGAATGTGAGAATTTATGAATTGATTGTAGTTGTCACAAATTACATGTGGTTGATATCAACTGTTCAACAACGGAGACATGAGTGCAGCACAGTTTGCAGAAAGTCCCAATTGTGTCCAAGGAAGCGCATTCACAACAATCTTTATGGTTTCTGTGTGGTGACCTCCACAATAATTTTATTGATCTTTAGGCTGGCCAATTGGAGCCTTCCTAAGCAGCAGCAAGTGAGAATAGGACAAGATTTCCAAACAAAAGTGGGGCATAATAATAAATCAGGGCTGATGGAGACCCATTTTTGCCTTTTATATGCTAAGAAGAGAAAATTAATTTGTGCTGATGGTGTGGCTGAGGCTACACCACCTCTGTTATTCCCACGTGCTTAGACTACAAGTTTGTCCCTTCTGTGGTTAAAGGTTTTGGTTTCGGTTTACTCACTGAACTACTTTCAGTGCTGTGATGGCCATCTAAAAACCATTCAAAATTCTAACCTGAGGTCAGGGCTGTGTGATCCCACATGGGTCTTCGCTAAAAATTTGGCACCTCTTGATAACACATTTGTCTAGAATAGTTCCAACCCTGTTCTTGAAGAGCTACCTTCCTGAAGACATTGGCTGTAACCCCAGTTATGCACCCTTGACTGTCTAATTATTGCTTTAAGAAGTTAAACCTTAGCTAAAAGAGATGTTAAATTTTGGTTGAAGCTGAAACCTTCAGGAAGATACCGTATATACTGGCATATAAGCTGATCTCACGTATAAGCCAACCCTTAATAAACTGCCCCAAAATGAGGAATTTTGCAAAGACTCGCATATCAGCCGACCCCCAAGTGTCATGGTATAAAAGCCTTTATTGTTGTTTTACTTTTTATTTTCGCAAATTAAGCAGTGTCACAGAATCCTTCAAATTCATCCTCACCATCACCCTCGTCCTCAGATTCCCCCAAGAGATGTTTCCCGTCCTCCAATGTATATCTGACATTATCTTCATCCCACGTTTCTTCATCTTGATCTTCATTTCCATTTTTTGCCACTTCATCACTGTCTTCATTTCTTTCAAGTTGCTCGTGATGATAGCAAACATGAAAGCGGACGCGTGTATGATTAACCAATCACAGCGTGTTATGATCAGGCGATCGAAAAAACAAAATGGAGGCACCCAGAGCTAAAAAAAAAAAGTGCTTAAATAGATGTAATTATGTTGCATTTTATTTGAGGTACAGTTAAAATTAATATTGAAATTGAGTTGTAGTTTGTAGGAATTAACTTTATTTAGTGCAGTCTCAATTTTTATGGCTGTATGTATGACTGAATGGTAATATCAACGATATTGCGTTTGTGTGAGATCAGATTTATGCGCATATAAGCTGACCCCTTAATTTGATCCTTTTTTTTTTTTTAGTTTTAAAGTCGGCTTATATGCGAGTATATACGGTAAATCTCCAGGAACATGTGTGCTTCAGTAGTTAGAGTTTGTTTCCTGGAAAGCAAGAGGCCCAAGGCTCTAACAGCATGACAAGGCCCCTGTGCACAAAATGAGGTCTATCGAGACATGATTTGAGAAGTAGCACATGAAATAGTTGGCACAAAGCCCTAACCTTAACACCACTGACCACCTTTGGACTGAACTGGAATCTCAGCTGTGCATCAGACTTCCTCGCCATAGACCAGTGCCTGATTTCTCTAGTGCTCTTTTGACTGAATGAACAAATCCACACTCCAAAGGATTTCCCATAGGAGTGTTGGTTATCATATCAACAAAGAGGAAATTAATCTTCAATGGGATGTTCAACAAGCACATGGGGTTTAGGTGTTCACAAACTTTTGTGTACACTTTAGTAGCTTGTGTGTGACCAGTACACTGAAATATTCTTTGCATAATCCCAGTTTATTATATTGCCAAAATTGGACCACAGGTCCTTTATGAAGGTCTTTTAATTATAATTATTAGTCTGATCATAAAGTGAGATTCTAATAACCTGCTTGTATGTTTTTTTTCTGCAAGCATTTGACTTAGTAATTGTCCTCCATTATAATTTCTCTTTAATCCAAGAACAATATAGTCACACAAACCTGATTTCCAGTACAGTAGCCATTAACTGGGGAGAGGAATTGGAGATTTTAGGTTTAAAAAAAAAAAGCCATCACAGTGTGTTGGACTCCAACTACCCTAGGTACTGAAATTGCGCCCGCCTGAGGTAAGAAATGTGCTTCAGTGTAGTACCACTCACCCATCCAGTTCAGGTTGGCATCATCACCTGCAGCGCACACAGACAAAGGAGAGTCTGTCAATTTTGTCGCCAGAGCTTGTAAGAGCACAGTGTACACAATGGACTGGACCTGCCTAATAAAAATAAAAAAGTCATCCATTTAAAATGCATAAATTTTCACCTTAAAATACAGAACATAATGTAGTACGTCCTATAGGAAACCACATATACCCTGAAATAAACACTAGCCCCGCTGACGTCGCCTCTCCAACTGGGTAAGAGCACTCGACTGACAGCTCCATGGCAACTGGATAGGTGGCGAATCCAAATAAGCCAAAGAGAGCACAAACTGTGCCAATTACAACTTTCTGCTCTTCCAACTGGGAAACCTGGGAGAATTTGGAGAAACATTGGATGAGAAACTGAGAATTTTATGTAAGTGCAGTCTGTTGCCTGATGGGTAGTCACACTGTATTGATAAACACATTGGCTCTCAGCACAGTCGACAGAGCTCCCAGACATTCTCTGACATCACACTGCTTGCTCTTGCCCGGAGTTGTGAGTTGTAGAAGGTCTGGAAGACTGGTTTGAGAACCACTGTGTTAAACAATATGCATAAGTTTTCTTTCAAACTCCACCATAGTAAAACATAACATCTACATCGTAAAAACAGAAATGATATGATTGTTGTTCTCACCACCGCAAACGCAGCGCAGGCCAAAGAAGTAAGACACATGCTGACTTTTACAGATTCTGTGAACAACTTTGTTTTGTCCACAAAAAGGCCAAGGAAAGCAGCTCCAATCACACCGGACACGATGAAGAGGGCGCCACACAACCCTGCAAAGTCCTGGCACAGGCGAACAACACACTTCATTACTGAGTTACAAACAGCCATGGCATCTGAATACAGACGCTCCCCAACTTACGAACGAGTTGCGTTCCAAACGGCCGTTCGTAAGTTATTCGTATGTGTATAAGTAACCTGTGTAAGTAACGTGCCACATTGACCATTTTCTCACCAGCATCAAGTTTCTTTATAATCGCCACCTTCGTTTCAAATGAGATGGCTTGTCGCTTTTTCTTTCACTATCGCTTTTCACCAACCACATTGGATTAGTGATGTACGAACAAAGGAACGATAAAACACAAGACTTCACTCACGATGTCTGAACACTCGGGGAACACATGACGAAATGGGCAGAGGAGAGTGATGCTGGGCGGAAGGTTTGTTTACGATGGCAGCGCCGGGTGTTGGTATCAGTGGTGGAAAGACGTACTACACAGAAAAGGTGCTAATTACAAAATCTGACTTACAGGCAACTCTGTTCGTATCTCTGAATGTTCGTAAAACGAAAGCTCGTATGTAGAGGAACATCTGTATTCAATTACTGCATGACTCTGATAGTAGTGCTTGCTAGAATTCGAATGTGCTTCTTCCAATAGATTATTGTCACTGTACTAACAGCCCACTCACAGGAACATGTACAGTCGACTCCTAATATATTTTAAAGCTTATCAGAAACTCATACATCATTTAAAGATTTATGGTTTCCAAATAACATGACAACCACATTTTTTCATGTCTTTTAAATTAGAGTCGAGAAATGAAATGCTCTTAAAGAGGCTACTATTTAGAGTTGTTATAGTATGTGTTCTGTCGACCCATTGAACTGTGATGTCACCAGTCAGCAGATCCAGCGAACCAGATTCTTCAGGCTGGTAACACAAAACAAAAAACCTTTGTTGTGTTCATTATGTGTGTCAAATGTTATTCTTTACGATTTTAAAGTAACAAACAGAATGACGGTTAGCTTTTTTTTAAAGATTCAAGCATTAATTTTTGAAGATTTTCTGAAGTATAGCAACAGAAAATTAAATTGGCAAAGGACTCTCAAAGGAACAGCGTTCTATAAGCCATGAATTTCATGTCTTGCTACTTTTCGAAGGATTTTTAAATTTTTTATTTTTTTTTTTTGTAAAAGAGTTACCACTTAACATGAATTGTAACTATAAATGGTTTTAAAGCATTTCTTAATGTCAGTAATAAACAAAAGAAATGTAAGCTTTGGCAAATTATGATATAACAGGAATAAAAATTTTTATGATGTGATAGTTATTTGTATATTGTTATTATATTATTATATAGTATGTTATATATAATATAATATTGTATATTTTTCCTTCAGAATGGTAACGTTAACTCCACTTCGTGTATCAATGTCCTTATTGTATACTATAAAGGAGTTATTTCATAGAAGTAAATGGTACATGAGGTTATAGCTTTTTTGTTTGTTTATTTTACATTCACATCCAGTGAATTGAGAATTTTATAAAAAAAAAAAAAAAAAAAGATATATAGTACTATAAGAATTTTTACAGATGATAAAGAATTTGCTGCATATGTAAAGAAAATTTTTTGAGTTTTGTTTTCAAGTAGAGAATTTATGTGCAGGCCATGGTTCTCATTGTCTATGGTGTGAGGCATGTAAAAGAACTATTGCTGATGTTCGGCAAGAGTAGGCTGCAAAGCCGTCAGCGTGTTT
>JAQNCB010000007.1:21716175-21727162 GCA_030068295.1 Euristhmus nudiceps | reverse complement strand
AAATTTCACACAAAAAATGCGACTTATAGTCCAGTGCGACTTATGTATGGTTTTTTTCTTCTTTATCATGCATTTTTTGCTCATGCGACGTATACTCCGGAGCGACTTGTAGTCCGGAAAATACGGTATGCTTGTTAAGTTCACAGAGCTCACCTGACCTGCCTCTGTCATCGTTAAAATTTTCTTCATCATCTTCCACTGCTTCCGGGGTCGGGTTGCGGGTGCCGCAGCCTAAGTAGTGAGGTCAAGACATCCCTCTCCCCAGCCATTTCCTCCAACTCTTCCGGAGGAACGCCAAGGCCTTTCCAGACCAGCCGAGAAACGTAGTCCATCCTGCTTGTTTTGGGTCGAACCCGGAGTCTCTTCCCTGTTGGCCATGCCTGAAACACTACACCAGGGATGTGTTCGGAAGGCATTCTAACAAGATGCCAAAGCCAGCTCAATTGGCTCCTCACAACACGGAGGAGCAGCGAGTTCTACTCCGAGCTCCTCCCGGATGGCTGAGCTTCTCACCCTATCTCTAAGGGAGAGCCCTGCCACCCTGCGAAGGAAGCTCATATCAGTGGCTTGTATTTGCAATCTTGTTGATTTGGTCACTACCCAAGGCTTGTGACCATAGCTGAGGGTTGGAATGTAAATCAACTGTTAAATTGAGAGCTTAACCTTTGGTCTCAGCCGAGGCCAAAGTTAAAATATGTAAAAATAAGCTGTAAAAATCTTGTTTTTGTTTTTTTCCGTTTCGATTTCACGTAGTGTACTTAAGCTCTGAATGAGCTTAAAAGATGTTGTTAGACACACCCACACTGTCTTCAGTCTACTTTTCTTTCGGCTTCTCCCATCTGGGGTCGCCACAGCGAATCATCCGTTTCCATCCATCCCTGTCCTCCGTATCCTCTTGTTTCACACCAACTAACTTCTTATCCTCTCTCAGTGCATCCATGTACCTTCTCTTTGGCCTTCCTCTAGGCCTCTTGCCCATACTGTCTTCAGTAAATCAGGGTAATGTTGAATTGTGCTAATGATATAAAGTGAAGAATCAGACGGAGGTCATCAGAGATGATAGAGTGCCAAAAGGTAGTATTCAGTGTTGTTTTACATGCTCAATACTGTATTGATTTTTCATTACAGCATCAAACCCCGTTGTCAAAGTGTCAGCGAGTGCCATCTAGCAGTGTGTTGTACTCCTGCTCAGGGCCTCTTCCTCTCCCTCTGTGGCTTGTGTGGGTGTTGGGAAGCCTTGTGTTTTGTATGCATGAATGTTTTGAATGAAAGCGTTGATCATAGCTATTTATTTGTTTCCACAATGTCATTCACAGGGTCGCTGACAGAGCTCTGTGTCAGTTTGTTTATCTTTTGAATGCACACTGTGTGGTATTGTGTATAGCTGCTAAATGATGTGATAAGCCATCATCGCTAACATAGTCATTCGTCTTGTATTGATCTCTTTCAACGTGTCTGAACGTGACAAACTTGCAATCCAGCTTGCTCATTATCTCTTTCTGGAAAATGCTTGTGGTATTGCGTGTCGTCCCCCCCCCCCCGCTCCCTCGAATGTAGGTGGGGATATTTGGAACATCCTGAGTCACAAGAACCTGCATGCTGCAATTTACACTTTAGTCTTGCTGAACTTGCAGAGACGTCTGTGTGAAGAAACATTGAAAAAAATAAATAAATAAAATTATGTATAGCATGATGTGTTTTCAATTGAAACACGCTGTACGCATAGCCTGGTAATGAGTAGGCAGATTTTTGGGCAGCATTTGTGTTCCTGAATAAAACTCTGTCCAACTCGGAAGCGAGCGTCTGTCTCTAATCCTCCATTTAACTGTTTTAAAATATGGTGCACGGAGCATTTGCTCTAAATGGGATTTTACTCAAGCCAATAATCCAAAGTAAAGAAGTAAACATGTTTTTAAATTTGATTTTGATTTACTGTATTAATCCTGCAAGGGAAATTATTGCCTCTGCATTACACCCATCCAAAGTGAGCACACACACACACACAGACACACACACTCTTGGAGTAGTGGGCTGCCACACACATTGGGGCGCCCGGAGAGCAGATGGGGGTTAGTCGCCTTGTTCAAGGGAAGGTGGAGCTCACTACCCCACCGCCACACATTTTTCCCGCTGGTTAGGGATTCAAACCAGCGATCTTTCTGTCCCAAATCCACTTCCCTTACCATTAGGCAACGGCTATCCCGAAATACAGTTAGGCCAAAAAAAACCAACAACCTTTGTTTCCGGTCACCTGACCGACTCACTTTTTTCCTGCTGACTCTAAAGTTTTTTTCATGTGTTTTTGTAACCCACTGGCTATTTAATAAAAAGGTAAAGGTAAAGTCTGTGGGCTTTTACACCCGAGCCCAGTGGCTCATCAGGCTGGTGCTTATCCCCGGATTCTGTAGCATGAAGCGACTAGGAGTTCAATTTCTCCTGGATGGGACGCTGGTCCGTCGCAGATTACCTTCCCAGTATTTTTACTGGTACCCATTTATACTGGTGGGTGGACAGAGGCACACTTGTGGTTAAGACCTTGCTCAGGGGTCCTAGCACGGTGGGGGTCTCACCGAGCTTCAAACCCACGACCTCCTGATCATGAGCCCAGCACTCTAACCGCTACGCCACCGGCCCCCATTATGCAATAAAAGACTGTTATTCAGTGTCAATAGGTACACTGTCTCTTTAAGAGTCTCAAGTGGGAAAGTTAGTGGGTTGCACTGCGGGCGGAGCACGAAGCGGGGGGTGTTGCGCACACTCCTCATCTCAGCGTCTGTGAGGGGCTTTGAAAAAAAAAAAAAAAACTTTTACAGACCTAAAATACCTAAAATTATTCTGCAATGTTACCGGAAACAAAGGTTTTTTTTGGCCTAATTTAAGGAATAAAACAACAAGGAGGAAGGACTGTTTAGGAAAAGAATCTTTCTACAGGGAAAGAAAAACTGTTGCCACCCCAATGTTGATTAGTTTCCAGATTTTTCCAATGGTATTTTTGTGCCTCTGCTGTAAAAATGGTGGACTGTGTACTCATTTGAGATTCCTGTTAAGCCTTCTACAGATCTTTATAAGATCATTATAAATCTCACTGTGCATATGGGTCTAGCACACTTGGGTATGGCAGGTATGTAGACTGTATGAAGGAATGTATGTAGGTATGCAGCCTATACGATAACGAAGTCAATTGAATCATGATACAATTTGTATCACGGAAGAAAAAGTAATGAGCAAGCAAGAAGAAACATCTAGAGTACACATCAAATGTACACATCAAGGTCTCTGTCGCCATAACTGCACAAGATTTTCTTCTTTACTACCGTCTAACATGTGACCATTACAGTTTCGCTTCCATGGCGGTGTAGATTTTGTGTGCTACGTCGTGTTGATACTTGCGTCATTTCAGGTCGTACTCTTAAGGTGCCCTGACACTTGCATGATTTTTTATTATGACTTGCCACGAACCGGGAGGCTTCCCGTAGTCTTCATGACTATTTCATGACTCCGTTCACAACATGTTCACGACCAGATCACGACCCGGTCTCGACTAGTTCGCACACACGTATTTGCACGACGAGATTGCACAATTCCCTTCCAGTAAAGTGATGTCAGGGGAGCTGAATATAAAATCCGAACTATGTTGCCGATAAATGTTTTGTCTCATTTTCGTGTCTCTTTAATTGTATTGTACGGCTAAAAAGAAAAACAAGTGTTTTGAACTAATATAATTTATTGAAAAGCAAACAAAAAAGCAAACAGAAACCCAAATAATGCAAAAGTATCACACAACTATTTACAATGCCTGGGGATAGTCGCGCAAATGCGCGTGCGCGAATTAGTTGGGACCGGAGTCTTGAAAGCCTCCAGGTTCGTGGCAAGACTAGTCCACGACGGTTCAAAACTAGTTCGCGACTCGAGTCTTGGCAAGTCTTGACACAAAGTCTTGCAAGTGTCAGAGCACCTTTAGACATGAAGGTGGAGGAAGGGAAGGTGCCATTCACCCCCACCCAACCGCCACACATTTTTCCTGCTGGTTCCGGAATAGAACTAGAGACTTGCTGGTCCCATTAGAGCTGTTATAGAAAGTGAATTACCCAATCAACACCAGTAGAATCCACAGTAATAAATGTGGACACTATTGTTTGTATCGGCATTTTTTCTTTTTTTCCTGTTTATTTTTTGGACCTTTTCTCCATTGTCTCCCTAATTTAGTCGTAGTCAATTCTCATCCATCAGGTATTGCCTTCCCTCTCACACGACCACCACTGACCAGGGAGGGGTAAAAGCATGCACACTCCCCCTCCAAGACTTGCAATGCTAGCCACCCACCTGTTTTCGAACTATGGCGCCATGCGCATTCGGGGCGGTCTAACACACTCGGAAGGAAAGCGATATCCATCCCCTCGTACGAATGAGCTGACAGCTCACAGACACCCATGATTGGGTGGCGATCGCTGAGCGTTACAGGGAAGTGAGCGCATTCTGTTCCTAACTCCCGCCTGTGAGCAGTCAGCCAATTAGCTCCCATGGACTCCCGGCACGAAGGGCTGTGGCATTAACCTGGCTTCGGACTTGCGATCTCAGAGTATGGGCATTTCTCAGTATTGTCACTGCAAGTGAGTGACAATCTTGCAAGCTAGTATCAAAGTTTTTCTTGTGTTAATTGTTGTGAGATATAAAGATGAGGAATAACAGATTTCTTTTGGCTCTTCATAAAAATTCCAGTTGCAGTCTGCTGAAACTGAACTTGACTTGAACTGAATTCTATGATGAGGACCAGGAGCTGGTGGCGTAGCGGTTAGGGTACTGGGCTCTTATTAGGTGGTTGGGGTTTGAATCTCTGTGAGACCCCAACCGAGCTAGGACCCCTGGGCAAGGTCTTAACCACAAGTGTGCCTCTGTCTACCCAGCAGTATAAATGGGTACCAGTAAAAATATACTGGGCAGGTAACCTGTGATGGATGAGTATCCCACCCAGGAGGAGTTGAACTCCTGGTCGCTTCACGCTACAGAAACCGGGGATAAACACTGACCTGATGAGCCTCTGTCCTCGGGTGTGAATGCCCAACAGGCTTTTATGACAAGGACCTCAGTGCGCAGGTGTTCTAGCACTTTTATAAAAAAATGTATGATGCACATGTTTGTTTATTGATAAAGTTCCCCAGTGTGGGCTTAGGATTCAATCCTGACAAATCGACCTTATGAGCCTATGGAAGCTGTAAGACATTGGTGAGGTGTGCTTTAGAGACTAGTAAAAATAATTAGTGACTGCACTTGAAATGTATTTTCTCAGGATTTCTAATATCTGGACTCTGCAGATACAAGGCTGGAAGCCTTTTAATACAGCAGTATGTGTTTTCTTAAAGGATTTCCCAGCTTCATTTAAGAGTAATTGATTCTAACATTCAACAAGAGATTCTGAGTTTTTCTTTTTTTGAGCTGCATTCCACAAAAACAATGCAAGTTAATTCTTACAAATCAAAATCGTTTATCGGTTTGTAACAGTAACGTTCAGAAAACAGGCATTTGCTATGGGTTGTGTTTTTATAAGTGATAAATTATGAGAAATACACAACATGTGGTTAGCTAGCATTTTAAATAGCATGTGATTGACATTCATGTCTCACTTTCTCACTCACTTGTTTGCCGGGTCGGCCTAATCCTAATAGCGTCGCGGGGAGGCTGAAGCCTATCTCAGACAACACTGAGCAAAGGTGGGGTACACCAGATCCTTACAGGACTAACACACTATTGTGATTTACACAAAGACTTTAAAACACTATTTACGTCCATTTAATCCAAAAATAATGTCCTTTTTATCTGTTTATCATTTGAAAATGAAGAAATAATGAGAAAATCTTCAAAATTCTCATTCCCACGAGCTTCAGGAAATGAAATTGATGCAACTTCCTGATGAACATGTAACCAAATGTTTCACATGAAATGTTTTAAATGTGAAAGAATGTCCTAGGTTCGAGTCCCAGGCACTGCAAGAGCATTTCTGTGTGGAGTTTACATGTTTTCACTGTGCCTGTGCCTGTGTGGGGTTCTGTCGGGTACTCTGGTTTGTTAGGCGAATTGGATGTTTCAAATGTTTGTGCGTTGGCCCTGTGATGGACTGGCGAGCGGCTCAGGGTGCACCCAGAACTTTTGTTTGTTGGCCCTGTGATGGACTGCCAAACTGTTCAAGGTACCTTTGATCAGAGTTGGCTGAGATACGCAGCAGCTGCTCTGTAACCATATTTGGATTATGCAGTTCAGCGAATAAATGAATGAAGGAATATATAAAACGTACAATGCTTCATAACCAATAATGAATATTTCATGGGAAAGTGTGTTTTAAAATGTTTAATTGATTTGCCTATTAGTAAAAAAAACAAAAAAAACAAAAAGCAAAACGATTATTTTAATAAATATTCTTTTCATGGAAATTCTAGTTATACTGGGTTGTGATAGACAGGTATGAATGTATGTTTAATTTGAAATGTATTAATGCTTCAGTATTAGATTTATTTCAAAATATGTATAAGTCTTGAATGACACTTTGCATAGTGTATGTTTAAACTTTTAAATGTGAAAAAAAAAGATCAGCAGGACACCCCAGTAATAGAATCTCTTCTTTCATTGTAATTACAGTATTAGTAATCAGTGGAATCTGCCCCACGTTTTCATCTGATGACCCATCATCTACTGTACATTATTTTTGTACCAAACAGTGCATGTTAGCTTAACTCGACAGCAACCTGAAATTGTGTGCGTGTGTCTGCATCTGTTTTATTTAGCTTTCATTATGTCGGTCACTTCTGGTGACAGACTCCTTGAGTTAAGATTTATGTTTTAAAATGTTTGTGTTGTGAATAAGTATTTGCCTCATTAAGATTCATGTTATTTTCCTTGATTCATAACACTGTATTGTTTCGGTGAAGAAAAAAAAAATGCCATAACCCAGTTTAAATATTGTGATTCATCGAAGGATGAGAACTCAACACCTATATATGATGTGGAAAAAGGAATTGCCTCTAAGCTCAATACCTTGTTGTGCCAGTTTCAGCAGCAACATACACAAGACATTATTTTTCCACCAGGCCCTGAAACAGCAAAGCATTCTCACATCATCATACTACCCCCAGTATGTTTGACTGAGCATAATGTTTTTATTGTGGAATGCTGGATTAGCTGTATGCAGATATAACAGAAATGATGTCTTGTTCTACTTTTGGCTCATAAACGAAGTCGAGAGATGCCTGTACAAGATGCTATGGATGTTCTTATGGGGTTCTCCCATGACTTCCTTGATAATATTTTTTAAATATTCTGAATAATAATAATAATAATAATAATAATAATAATAATAATAATAAATTTCATTTTAAAAAGCGCCTATCAAAACACCCAAGGACACTGTACAGTAACACAAATATTAAAAACAAAATCAACAAAATAAAACAGAGGATAACATTGAAAGTGAGTGTGTGACTAGGTAGTGTAGGATCGTCTGAACAGGTGAGTTTTGAGTCTGGATATGAAGAGTGGCAGAGAATCAATGGTTCGGAAGTCAGGAAGGAGAGAGTTCCAGAGCTGGAGAGCAGAGCGACTGAATGCTCTACTCCCCATGGTAATGATGTGAACAGGGGGGACAGAGAGCTGGAGAGTGGAAGAGGAGCACAGTGAGCGAGCAGGAGTGATGATGTGAAGGAGGTCAGATATGTATGGTGGAGCCAGGTTGTGAAGTGCTTTGATGGTGATGAGGAGTATTTTGAAATTAATTCTCTGTCTTAAGGGAAGCCAGTGGAGTTGTTGTAAGACGGGGGTGATGTGGCGAATGTTGGGGGTCCGTGTGATGATATGTGCTGCAGAGTTTTGGAGAAGCTACAGTTTCTGGAGGGATTTATTGGGGAGACCAAAGAGAAATGAATTGCAATAGTCAATCCGGGAGGTGACGAGACTATGAACAAGGATTGCAGTGGTGTGAGGGGTGAGAGAAGGGCGAAGGCGAGAGATGTTGCGCAGGTGAAAATATGCAGAACAAGTGATGTTATTAATGTGGGAATGAAAAGACAGCGTACCATCGAGGATGACACCCAAACTCTTAACCTGAGGGGAAGGTAGGACAGTTGATTTATTGATGGCAATGGAAAAGCTATTAGATTTGGAGAGAGTGGAAGATGTGCCTACCAGGAGTACTTCAGTTTTAGAGCTGTTAAGTTGGAGAAAGTTAGAAGAGAACCAAGAATGAATTTCTTGTAGACAGAGGCTAAGAGAGGTTGGTAGGAGTGAAGAGGACGGTTTGGTGGAGAGATAGAATTGGGGGTTATCCGCGTAGCAATGAAAATAGATATTGTATTTGCGGAAAATGTAACCAAGTGGAAGAATGTAGATGATGAAATAACATTTCTTATAGAAATTTTGCTAGGTGGACCAGGTTTACCACTGTTCTATTTTTTTTAATGGAAGAAAAAGGTAGTCTCAGAGTTTGAGAGAGATTTGTTGATTTGTTACTCTTTCCTAATCCCCATTTCACATTATTTTAAAAGGTTGTAATTAAGCAATATCTGGACTTAACAGGGCTGGCAGCAGTCAATCTTCAGTGTAACTGGTCTGAACCCCTTTATCAATCAAGCTTGGTTTTCTTTTTCACTTTTTCTTTTGGGTGATTGAGGTGTTGGATGAGTTTGCATGGTCATTTAAAAACAAAATTTGTTTTCTCTGGTTCTCTTTTTCAATTTTTTTTTGGAGATTGGAAACAATTAAGTAGGTAACAAAATACAGGAAATCAGAAAGAGTCAAATATTTTTCATGGCACTGTGTGAGTTTAAACTTGGGGAATATAAGGATGCAGTATCAGCGCTCATTGTTCGTAGTATTGAATCATTCTTAGTCTTGAAACCTTTCTGCACATGCCCTTTACCGTATTCCATTCACCCGTACATTTTTACCTGATACAGCCTGTCATCAAAGTTACTGTGTACTGCAGTTCTCTCTACAGCAGATGTTGAAATGTACCCCACGGGCTTGAAGACAAGGAACGTAGAAAGAGAGTGAAATAGCTGTCTCAAGTAAGGCTGCTGACTTATCAGAAATAAATAATGGAGATTGTGAATGTAATGAGTGTGCAGTTGTGCAAAACAAAAATGAAAACTGTATTGGTGCCCAGTAGTTTTTGGGACACCCTGTACACGGACAAGTAAATAAGCATAGTGTTGGACAGATGCTTGATACCAGTGTCACTGTTGAAATATCCCTATTTCGTGTTTGAATGTAGATGGCTGGACTAATTTTAGCTCCACCTGGTTTGCCTACATGCTACCTGGGTAAGAAGGGCAGCCGAGGGTACTTATGTGTGAGCTACTGCATGCTTGGTAGTGGAAATAGGTGGAAATGTCGTGTGGGATAAGAGGGATAAATGTCTATAGCAAAGTCTCAGGACAGAAGCCATGTGGACATGAGAGCCGAATCCATCACATCCTGATTGCAAATTCACACCACTGTGAGTAAATGAACAGCCACGACTGCTGTCAGTGAGAGCATTACTGTCTTGCGCTTTACTGATATAATCACCACCAGTGCGAGTAGTCACTTGTAGGTCCACTTGCGTTTCTTGATATTTCACTCTTTGTGCTCTCAGCTCAGCAGTACGATGCCTGAAGACTTCTAGCAATTTGTCAGAGTCTCTCAGCTGTAAAGCTCTGGGGTGCAGTTTGGTAAATCGCTGCGAGTGCTGTGAGGAAGTGTAACGGATGATGAAAGTTTACTTCCTCCATCTATTGCTTTGTTTTGATATGCGTTCTTTTCTTTACTACTATGGTGGTTTTTGTGTTTTATGGCTGTGCCCTACAGATTTAGGGATTTGAATCCATCATGAGATGTTCTTTTATTTCCCCAAAAATAAAGCAGTTAGTACATTTTAAATAGAAAGTGGAGAAAACTCAGAAAACTGAGAATTTTGCTCTCATGACATGACACTTCAGGACCCTATTAATAATCCTTGATTCCATCAACAATAAGGCCAAAAAAAAACCCCTTTGCACCCCGTGCACAACCAGCAAACTTTCCCGTTTGAGACTCCTAAAGAGACAGTGTACCTATTGACACTGAATAACAGTCTGTGATTAAATAACCACTGGGTTACAAAAACACATGAAAAAAACTTTAGAGTTGGCGGAAAAAAAGTGAGTCGGTAGGGTGACCGGAAACAAAGGTATTTTTTTTTTTTTGGCCTAAGCTTGTGTTGCTTGCACTTATTGTGCTTGTGCTTATTGTTGATGGAATCAGGGATTATTAATATGTTCCTAAAGTGTCATGCCATGAGAGAAAAATTCTCAGTTCTAAACTATCTATTGAACAATCACACCTGTAGTGTTTTTCCGGAGAGCAAAAATCTAGCGATCATGATGAAAGATCTGATACACAACGTTTCAATTCTATGGGTTTTATGGTATGGAAAAGTATTGCTGCCTCACTTGGTGGGGGGGGGGCATGTTATAATGTGAAAAGTTAATTATATCACAAGATTTTTTTTCTGTTTTGATCATAAACAAATTATAATTAGTGACTCCAGATTAAGCAGAATATGATGATGATGATAAGTTATAAGATTAAAAGTTTCGGCTTGTGAAACTGGTATTTGAATGAGAAGATGGTGTGTGAGACCGTTTGAATTGGGGAATGTGACTCAGCTGACATTTTTATTTTTTATTTTTTTGATTTTGGTATACTATATTAATTCCGCAAGGGAATTTTGGCAATGCATTTTACCCATCCAAGTGAGCCACGCACACACACATGTAGACAGTTAGCACACACATAGGATTTAAGATAAGATAATCCTTTATTCGTCCAACAAACGGGGAAATTTACATTGTTACAGCAGCAAAGTGGATAGTGTAACACAGTCTAAAAGTAAAAATTAGTAGAAAAAACAGTATATACACATAAGTGACTGAAATGATTGGACATAAATTAGTGAAAATGAAGAAACAGCAGTGGAATGGCA
>JAQNCB010000007.1:21597638-21613634 GCA_030068295.1 Euristhmus nudiceps | reverse complement strand
TAATATTCTAGGTGCATGTTAGTGTATTTTTGGGTTCATCTTGCATCAATACTCATTAGAATATGAACCACCCTGGAATATGCACAGATAAATATGCAAAGATATTCTGACTGAGTTCACATCTGCAGAAAGTACGTCATGGCTCATGCAATCAGAAAGAGTGAAGCACCTTGGGAACCTCACCGTCAGAAAACGCATAAAACCCAGCTGGTCTCTACTAGATAGAGTGTAATAGACGGTGAGCTCTTTAAGCAGCTTTCATCTGTTTTTATTTTGTAAAGATATTTAGGAATATGTAAATGTGTCATTTGCTTATCCCACAGAGCTTCACTTTAAAGGATCTTTTGAGATATAGAAAGGCACTTTTGTTAATTCTGTTAAAAGACTTTGTGTTTGGTTTACTTGCTGCTGTTATTTATATCGAGACGGAGCTGTTGATGGAAGGTGATCAGCACATTAAGTGAACATGGATACATGCATACCAGATTAAATTATTATTATGTTCTGGTTTATTAGGAGACATAACAAATAAAATAACTAAATAATCCTGCCTATCGTCAGAGGATTGTGTTGATTTAATCTAAAGACATTACGCTTTGAGGAAATTATTTGCTGAAATTATTTCAGTAATGAGTGCAAATTTCAAAAACAGCTCTACAAGCTAATTCCTGCATACTCTACTGAACTGGTAAATCTATAGCATTTTACAGTAAGTAGAGTGTAATTAAAGGTATATTAGGAGGAAAATAAGACATAGATAAAAAAAAAAGCTGAAAGATAAACATTTGCTTTTTAAACAATGAATGCAGTTCACTTATAAAAGAACACATTCTGGATGCAATCTAGTGTTTATGTTGTACTTAACTCAAATTGCAGGTTATGCTAATGCAAAACCAATTTTGAAGTGAATGAAGATGCATGATTTTTTAAAACGGATACACCGTACACAGGAGACACACACACACACACACACAGACACACACACACACACACACACACACATAAAATCCCTGTAATTTCATTTGTGTATAGACCTAGCTTAAATACGTCTTGCTGAAGGCTCTAACGCATGTAGATGGAACAGAAATTACATGGTTTGTGTATGAATAGTGAGTATGCCATGGTAGGAAAAAAGCATCAAGCTCTATAAAAACACCATCCAGTAATAAAAACCTGTAGAGCAGGTGGCCATTTGAACACTTGAGGATTGTTGATTATTTTATATACCGTAGTTACTATAATTGAGAAGGCATACATTTTAACTATATTTTGTGCTGTGGCTATTATTAATAACATTAGACTGTTTAGATTTAGTGATCCAAATCCAAACGTTAACGCAGGGAAATTTACTAGCATTCAGAAATAGGTTATGCAGCTGTCAAGAACGTTTTCCGAACTCACCTCCCATATTGTCATAAAACAGTCTTACACAGTATTTACAGGAAGTAGCAGCTGTTGTCCTGATGGCTGTTTATACAGAAATCCCAGTAGGGTCACCTTTAAAACACCTGCCCCAAACACGAGTTAAGTAATATTCAATTAATTTTTGATGACGACCTTGTTTAAGTAACATCACCAGCACAACACATTAGTCGTGTTAATGCTAATGTAGGTATCACATCGTACCAATGTTGAAATGTTTTTAATTCACTCTTTCACACATTGTGTCTTACGTTTTTAATGGTCACATTCACAGGTTACAGTCAAAGTCCACATCTCCCTCCTAATGATCTGTGCTATGGCCTAATGAACAAATTAAGCTTCTCTTCCACTCCTGTGATTAATGACAAAGTTGCAGGTCAGTGTACTGCCTCCTCTTGTCCCTATTACAGCTGATAATTAATCACACTGCTCATGGAAGTGGGATTATAATTATTGGTGTCAGAAGGATATTTTGAGACATAACAGCCTCCATAGTCGATTACATAATGACCAAATGAGATTTGACCTTGGGTGAATATTTCACACAGAAAACATCAAGTGATAGTTACGTTAAGTGTAATAGTTACGTTTATTACGTGAGCTTACCTCATTTAAATACATTTCACCCATGCACTTTCTGGCCTCACAATAACCGCCTTCTTGGGTAACGCAGCGGTTGTGGTGGTAAAGGTATAGCAGTCTCCATAGGAGTTTGTTGGGACTCAGTGACTGCCAACCCTTTACTATAAAGTTTTCCTGTAAATATTGAGCGCCATTGATCATAACAAATGTGTCAAAAATTATCTTAGAAGGTCTATAATGTATTTATATATATATACTATAATGTATAAATTAGACTCAAACTGCATTGTTGTGTATCTGATCATTTCTCTTTTCACCTAACTTAACTACTAAACTTGATCAACAAATATGAGTAAATATAAGGTTTCCATATGAGGTGAGTGAAGTCTTAAGAGGCTAAGAAGTGAAAGTAGGCAGGTCATACAAAAAACATACATAGAACCGGTGTGGTCATCACCATTTCTTGACTGCGTTCGTGGCATCCATTCTACATTCATTGTATGCTCTGGCTTTGCACTCAGGACAGCCGCTGTGTGTTTCATGATACAATTACAGTCTTGCTCCATTTTATGTCCTGTATATTAATGGTGTTTGTTGTATCTTGCCAGTATTCTTCTTACTACATCCTTTTATTATAAATAGATTATTATGATTATTATTTTTTTACCAAACTTGCTTTTTCAGATGGTTACACACTGTACATCACTCTTTGCTGATTAGATTGCTTCCCAGTATTGGAAAAACCCTTTCAATTAAAATGACCAATAAGGATATAATCACGACAAGTGGGAATTAATAACTATATTAAATAATAATATAGTTATAATAATAACAATAAATAATTAATTACTATATTAATAACTATAAGTAAAAACATTTTCATACATTCATTCGTTTTCTGAACCACTTTATCCCAATTAGGGTTGCAGGGAGGCTGGCGCCCATCTCAACTGACTCTGGGCGAGGGCAGAGCACGCCCTGGACAGCTCGCCAGGCCATCACAGCATCTTCATGCAGTATTATTAAAGTAAAAGCAAATATATTGTTATATTTTTATTTGAGGTAGGGTAGAAATATATAAATAAAAATATTTTTATTGCTACAGTAAAAAATACATATATGTATTAAATGAAATAAATGCATCAACCTGAAAGTGTACACTATCAAGAAGAATCACAGTACAATATCAAAAGTGTACTAATTTTCAGTAATCAAGAAAGCAGTTCTAAATGCTTGTTATTATACTGAGTTTTCTGTAAAATGTGAACAATGAGACCAGAAGAGCGAGTTAATCTTATTAATGGGAAACACGCTTTAACATGGCCAAACCTATGATCAAACAGGAATGTGGGAAAGGGGTATTAATGAGGCTTGCAACCTCTGCACCCTGTGGTTACAGAATACTGAAGCAGAGCAACCTATTGGTTATCAGCTCATGTTCATACAGCACTGTTTTCATGTAATGTTTTTCTCCCACCTAGGAGTCACACAGAATATATTGCAAAGGCTGTTGTCACATGTACATAAATATAAACACACACATGTATATAAAATCACACATTGAACAATTGCCCTTCATTAAAATGCTGACTTTTGCCTACATAACACTGTTTATGTTATGCTTGTTCAGTGAGTAAGTGGCAGGGTGGCGTAGTGGTTAGTCTTTCCACCCCACAACAAGAAAGCCCTGGATTTGAGCAATTGGCAATGTGAGAAAGTCTCTGTGTGGAGTTTGTATGTTCTCCACATGGTTGTGTGGGTTTCCTCCATGTTCTCTTGTTTCCTATCAGTCTTCACAGTCAGGCACATCAGGCTAATTGGATATTCTATATTGTCCCTACGTCTGAATGAGAGTGAATGGTGTTGTGCCTCTGTTGTCCCTGTGGATCATCTGGTAAGCTGTTCAGGATAGACCTTGCCTTCGTCTGGAGCCCGTTAGGATGGGCTACCAGTTTAAACTTTCTATTAGGATTGGACTTGGAACGTTTTCTACAAGGGGAAGCACTTCATTGTAAGGTTGTGCATTCAACTTTAAGGATAAACTAACATTTAAGGTTTAAACTAAAGAGCCCATAAGAGTAATGGATGGGAGTGCATTCTCACTTGCTGCCATGAACATACTGCAGCCAAAACTCAACCCTGCCATAACTGTAACCTGGTAGCAAGACAGACAAAAACAAAAATATAGATAGGCAAGATAATAAAACTTCAACAGGAGTCAGAGGTGGCAAACATAGTTAGGAAATAGGAATTTATTTTAAAGAAGAAGAAAAAAAACCCTTCACTTTGGTCTTCTGACATAAAAATGTAAGAAAATGTAATACTGTCTTAAAAATCTGTATAAGGATTCCATACACCAATCATTGTAGATTGCATTCTGTTTTTACTGCATAATAAATGTATTGAACTGTAAGAGCCATGTGTGGGATGTGATAATTTCTTGGATGATGGTGGTAGGCGCAGTTTTGTTGCTGAATCTTTTATAGAACTCAACTCTGAAGCCATCTGGACCCAAAGTGTTGGAACTTTTCATTGGTTTCATAGCATCCGTGCTCAACAGGAGTTAAATTGGTTGCTACAGACATTTATTCTGGATTTGTAATGGTGTTCTCATTTTTAAAAGTATTCATAGGATTCTTATGGTAGAAACACATAAACACTTGTTTGTTATCAAGATTAGAAACCATTATTAGACTGGTTCAGTTTAATGTTCTGAAAAATTAACTGAAAAGGAACTCAACACTAAAGTTAATGACCAAGCAGACGACTGCGTTTCTATTTATTTAATGCGCCCATGAAAATAAAGGAGTAAAAATAGTTCATTCTTAGTATAGTGAGTCGGAACAATTTTTATTGTAACTTTGAAATCTCCTTTAAATCTGATGTTTGATCATTTCATTTTTGCACTTTCAATTAATTTCAATTTTGATGTGCAGAAAAGTCTTGTCCAACTGAGTTTGACATAGAGCCTGACTTAAGCTACATAAGGTGACTTTGAGCTCCTATTACAGATATTTTTAATTGGAAAATAATGCGGGTTTCAAGCTTTCTGATATTAAAATCATAATACAACTTTTGTGAAATGAATATACAATTCTCCTAATCTGATCTAAGTTATATATGGGTAAGCAGTTTTGGGAGAAGAAATAGTGTATGTCAGGGGTTCCCAAACTTTCCCAACTCAGGGCCCACTTGAAAGTCTCAAAAATGTCTGTGTCCCCCTGCCACAGCCCCAAAGACAACAGCCACCGTCCGATCTAAACTACAAATAAATAAGGGCCAAATAATGTGTTCTCAGATGCCTTTACTTTTGATGAAACATCTGGAACACACAGGACAAAACTGGAAGCAAAGGGAAAGCGCAAAAATCAAGGGATCATTTGTCATGTACAATGTTAAACTGAACAACAACTTGATTTCCCAGAGGCTATGAGTGAACAAATATATAACTTTAAATCGTTGAGTTCTGTGTGAATGGGCAGATTCACCTTTATATAATAATACAATTCTTTGACTGCCCAGTTGCAATACCTTTGCGGCCCACAGGTTTGGAAACGCTGGTGTATGTACAAAGAATATAAAGATTAAAAAAAAAACCTGGCTGGTAAGTGAATGGGCACCATTGAATGAATTTCATTTAAAAATGCCCATTGATACATTTTTTTGTTTATTTGTGATATTTATTATTTATAATTGTTTCTAGCAAAGGAGTCTGTGTAACTTCATTCTTTAATTTTTGAGAACAGAAACTTGAGAATGAAACTTGATTTATTCATGATTCCATTGGTCTTTTGGACTGCAGTTCCCTGTATAAATAATTGCAGCTGCTTCAGATGCATAAGATACTTTCTATCATGATGTTGGAAATATGCAAGAACCATGTAGGAAGTTGAGCTTTCACCATTTAACAAAGTGACCTTGAACTTTTACTGATGTTACAGCTTAAGGAAGTAAAGGTTGTTGTTGCCAATAACCTTTTTTTTTTGACAGCTGTAACATTTTAACTGCCTTTTTCCACAACAAGACTCATGTTTTATAGAAGCCAGGAAACCATGTATATTTTTTCATGTAGGTTTGTCCAGTAGATTATGGCGCAGTAATTATACTTGAATGACTAGTCACATTTTACGACTACATAGAAAAGACCAAAGGCTGAAAGCTCCCATTTAGAATAATATGATTGATGCAAAATATATGTACATGTCTTTATAACTGTACACGAGCCTGCATTATTTATCTCCGCAAAAGCCTGTTTCCCAGGGAGTGAAAATCTTAAAACATCTTATTCTATTAAGTCTGCTTATTCTCTTATCTACTGGCACTACAGCAAAGACAACTAGTACGCTGCCCAATAAAACCAAAGCCAGTAGCTCAGACTGGCCTTGTAGCATGACTAGTGTCTGAATGAGATGTGAAGATTGAAAGAAATAGCCCTCCAGCAATGCCATTCATACATACAATCACACACACACAATCCCCCCCCCCCCGCGCTCTCTCTCAATGGCTTACTGATTTTTATTTTAGTTTAGTTTAGGATTTGGCATTAGCTTGTTTTAATAAAACATTGCTAAAATGACTTTCTTTTCAAGCAGACGTTAAAGTCACTTCACTAGTCGCCTCAACAAGGGATGGTACCTTGACTATTATTGCCATAAATTTAAAGTTAGCGACTGATGCTAAACTGGCTCCACTTATTTCATGTGCCCCAGCAATGTTAATTTTATATGTCACTTTAGAGAGTTCTCAAAGCTTAATTTACATTTAAATGCTTAGATTTTAAACGTTTTCTGTATATCTGCTTCAAATCATAATTATTGTCTCTGCTATACTATACCATGCCATGATTTACATTATCATCAAATTATAGTACCAGAGCTCAGCTCACGTAAACCAAAAGGCTAATTTAACCCCTGGGAATAACACGAGAGGTAATTAGCTGCCCATAGTTTCTAGCCGCAATCCTGCAGCACAAATCCGGCTTATAAAGATCAAACAATTTTACTTCTCATTTATTATTTCATATCTGCCATTATTTTAGTGCAATAGTTTTCCACATACCCAGCAACACCTTATTTGCTCAGTAGATACCTAGCAAACAGTCATCCATCACAATCTGTCATGTGTCTGTCATCAAGCAGCCTATCAGCTAATAATAAACAGTATGTTCATTTTTATTCGGTAGATTATACAAACTCCATAGACCAGGGTTGACAAACTAATATTTACTGAGGGCCACATCACTAAATTTAAAGGTGATCGAAGTCCGAATAGTCACCAAGCATCTATTCTAAAAGGGCGTAACAGTGACAAGATAGCATGCAATCTTTAGTCATGAATGACTAGCTGTTTACTTGAAATAGGCCACCTAGTGGAATGATGATGTATTAGGTCTCATGGTAATGGTTGATGCAAAGAATGTACGATAATCACATTCTTTGAAAGCACTTGCAGGCCACATAAAATGAGGTGGCAAGCAGAATTTGGCCCGCGGGCCGGAGTTTTACACCTATGACATAGAGAGTACTGCTATTGCCCGATTATTTACACCTTCTTTGTTCAGTCTAGTTCCTATTCTAATCTAGTAGATGACCAGGTAATTTTTAATACTAGTGCTAATTCAAATTATACACTAATGCCATTATAGATTAGCACCATTTGATACCTTTTTGAAAATCACTTAGAGGGTCTGTCAATGGCTCGTCTAACCAACAAACTTCATTATTATCCTAATAATAATGGCTAGCACCTTTGGAGAAAGATGAAGGATGTGACTGTTGGGTTATAGTACACACAGTAGCAGCTGAAAGCCTTCACGCGTGTTGCAACATTTTTTCTCACGGCTGCTTCTGTACTAAATGTCTTTGCTTTATATTGTATCCTATGTAATGTGGAACAGTATTAGTGTGTGAGCTGGTGATATAAGTGGGAATGAAATCATCCTCAATCATCCTATTGGCCTGGACCTGGTTGTTATGACCATTTCAGATGCTAAGAAAATTTAGTTTAAATCCAGAAGGTAGTGGCATGAGATGCACAATCAGTGATGGGGACAATGTTTACCAGTACCTGAATGCATCTGAGATGCTATTCTCTAAAAAAAAAAAAATAAATTCCATTGTACCAATGTCTGGTAGAAAACAAAAAAAGATCTCATGGCGCACTATTACAGAAGAAAAATAGTCAGAACATTTTTAATAAAGCATGGCCATAAACAAACAAACAAAACAAAAAAAATCAATCAATAAAAATGAAGCAATATTGATTTTTTGGTGCACATAATGATATGATTTACAGGAAGTGATGCTAGGTATAAGTAACACCATAAGTAAAAAATAGGTGGGACCTAACATGTCATGTGACCAAGATTAAACAAGAAGGTCAATACTCATAGACACTAGTAATGATAATGAACAACTCAATCAATGCAAATCACATAACATTCAATAAGAAACAAAAAATAAGCAAATAAATAAAAATTATATAGTATAGTAATATTAATGCAGACGACATCAAGCTGTCCAATGTATTCAAAGAATATCGAAGTCACAGTCCTTGTATATTTTATGCCTTAAAGATTGTAGCATTCAATGTCACCTGTTGGAGGAGAAACCTTCGTTGGTCCCTTGCCCTCATCGACCTCAATTGCCGATCTTTATGTCATTGGGAGACATTCTGGATCAGAATACACAGGTCAAATCACTTCTCTGAGTCATCTGGTCAGCACACTTAAGATTTCACTGAGGCCTATCAGAGGTTTTTATTCAAATTACAGAGTGGATGCACTGCAGAAATCAGAATTATCTTTATAATTATCTTTATCTTTCATCCTTGAAAGGCTGAATATTTCATACATATTCAAAAAAAAAAAAAAAAAACCATAAAAATTCATAGCATTTGGATGCTAAATAGACTGTCCTCTTGAAAACAAATAGCCCTGTATTTTTTACTCCTAGTGATTTGGCAGGCAGACAAAGATTGCTGATTATGGAGGTGTTTCATTTTTGATTGAAAAGCTTTACTCTCATGGTCACACTCTTCATATTGAAAGAAAACCATTTATTATCCCCTCGAGGTGAATTGTGCTGTTTTGTCAAGGGTGGACAAGTAGCTAAAATAGCCTTAAAATAGCAAAATCACAACATTTTGTTTTTGTAGTTGAATGCAAACTATAGAAGAAAAATGTTAATGTCAGTATTACATGAATAGCATTTTTAAATCCATTTTCAGGCTGTTTGGTGGTGTAGTGATTAGCACGTCTGCCTCACAGCAAGAATGTTTTGGGTTTGAAGTCCTATGCTCGGTGAGGACGTTTCTGTGTACGTATGTTCGTCCCATGCACCGGTGGGTTTCCTCTGGGAACTTCAGTTTCCTCCCACAGTCCAAAGAGATACACATTAAGTTAAGTGACTGTTCATAATTGCATTGATATCACTGATGCATTGTAATTGAATAGTGTGTGTGCATTGGCCCTGTAATGGACTAGTAAAACTGTTCATGGTGTACCCCACCTTCACCCAGCTTCGGCAGAGTCTATTAAAGTCTGTTAGGTGTACGAGGAGTCTGTTAGGTGTAATTGATTTGGCAAACAATTTAAAGAATGAATACATTTTCTATTAATCCAAAATTGATGTATCCTTTGTTCAAACTACATAATGCAAACTTATTGAAAATAGCCTAGATATGTATTTTAAACTTACCGGTAGATAACTTAAATACAGCACATTAGCGCGTCTTCAGAAACTAGGCAACGTCAACAAAGTATTCTTTTAAATTGCAGTCGGCTTCAACATTTCAGTGTTAGAGTAAATAATTACTGCTGTGAAGCTTGTGTTTTTTTTTGCAGCGATCATTATTAGGTACCTGCAAATATAAGTATAAAAGCTGCATTCAGTACATGAGTAATTATATGTGAATTATGGAGGACTCTCTTAAAACAGTATGTTTTGTTGGGAAGCGAGCTTGCACCCATATAATCCACTGTGGATAATTTTAATGAGCTGTTGTCATTGCATCCCAATAAAGTAAGGGAGGAAAATATCACCCGACAGGAAAGGTCTGGTTGGGAAAGTTTACATGGGGTCAGAAGTGCAATAGGTTTCAAACCTGTAGGTGTCTTACATGCACTTACAAAGTCCAACTTTTTCGATTGTTGTGAAGGTATCTGTATAAAAACCACAAGGATACAATAAGATGAGGAGCAAAATATATACACGTTATAACATTAAACCCAGCTGTCTGCTATTGTGTACATCCTACTTGTGTCACTATAATGGTTCTAACCCATCAAGACATGGACTGCACAAGAAGTCTAATGATGTGTTTTGATAGCTGGCATCAAGCAATTCACAACACAGCCTTTAATCCCTGCTAGCTGCAAGGTGGAGCCTCAATGGTTTGGACTTTTTTGTGCAGCACAAACAGTTCCTGAACTTTTTTGCAGTGTTGCCTGGCACATTATCCAGTTGAAAGACACTACTGTGTTAGGGAACAATGTTGTCATAACTTGGTCTGCAGCTATGTTTAGATAGACAGTACATTGATTCTGGTGCAGAAGGTTTCCCTGCAGAACCTCCTCCTCCTTATCCTTCTGAGTCCTATGCTTCATCTTGGTTTGCTGCTGCTGGCTGGAGTTCTCATCTTTGAAGCTTCTCACTCCTGATGATGATGATCCATATGAAGCTACATGGGCACTCGAGACTGTGAAGATGACTTTTCAGTGCTGGTGGTATAAACTCTTTTACTGAAATGATTTAGAAATTACAGTTGTGATATAACCAACTGGACTTCATGTTGGACTGTAGTAAAGTTTCTTGTACAGGAGTTGTGTTCCGAGGCTGAGATGGGCGCCAGCCGCCCTGCAACCCTAATTAGGATTAAGCGGTTCAGAAACTGAATGAATGAATGAATGAATGGTTTGTGTTCTTGTTTGGTTTCACCCAAATGAGGATGGGTTTCCCTCTTGGGCCTGGGTCCTCTCAAGGTTTCTTCTTTATGCTAATTGATGGAGTTTTTTCCTGCCATCGTCGCTGCAGACTTGCTCATTAGGGATGTGTAGGGTTTGGAGAAGAAATGTTTAAATTTGTTTTACTACGCAATGCTGCTTTGCGACAATGTCAATTGTAAAATGCGATATACAGTCATCCCTCGCTATATCGTGCTTCAGGTTCTGCGGCTTCAGTGCATCGCGGATTTTTTTAAACACAGTTGAACCTCGGTAAACCGGACCACGATGGACAGGACTTCGGGTTTATCAGGAATTAATCCGCCCGTCCGATCAAAATCCCCTTCGGTCCACTTGATCGGTTATGGGTTCAGTAGGTGTCATACTAGACTTTGTCCACTAGGTCTCATGAGCGCACCAGTGTTTATAACCTAAGATCAAGTGAAGAAGCAGCGTGTAGCACTATCTGTGCTCGTGATCATGAGTGTGTGTGGTGTTGAGATAATGTCCGATAAGATTGCTCACCACATGGGAATAAACTGTAAAGGCACGGTACTTGTAATAAGGTGGAGCACTGCAAAGCGGGTAGTGCTACGACGGTGCTGTTGAGCTTTTTTGGCGCCAGTTAAATGAATTACTGTATTATGTATTACAATATGTATTACATGCATTTACTGTACAGGTACAATATACATTTATTATTTGGGTGTTAAATGTTCAGCACTACTGTGCTTTTATAGAACTTTGAGTTCACTCCACCGGACTATTCACTATTCACCCCATCCCCCCTCTTTGTCCGTATAACCGAGGTTTGACTGTATTCATTAAAAAATAAAAAAATAAGGAAAAATAGGGAAATAATTCAGGAAGATGCCGCAAGGAGTCGCTACTGACTCAGATTCGGACCCCAGCCTCTTCTTCTTCTTCTTCTTCTTCTTCTTGTGTTACACGAATGATGGGAAATTCGTCTCGACCAATCAGCTTGTGAGATTTCAGAGCCGCGTCCCAAACCGGACTCGGTAGTGACCTTGCGTTTGGGACTCGGTTTGGGACTCGGCTCCCAAACACATTTCTTACACTTTATTCACACCTATGTACAATTACACGTATGTATTTTATATTATTTGTTTTTTATTTACATTTTATTTACATCTTATGCATTGTTTTTGAATGTTTAATTGTTATTATAAGCATTTATGGCATTGAATATGTATTTATTGATATTATATACACATACATGTACGTATACATCAGTCAGGGGACCCCCCATTAACCGCCAAAAGTGAGGGATCCCTGTACACAAATAAAACTGAATTCAATTGAATTTAACTTACAACTGCAAACGGGGGAACACCCCACAAGATCTGTGGTTTTGGAAATAAACTGACCTAGTAGTCTTTCAATAATAATCTTGCCCTAGTCAAGGTCAGTCAGATCTTTACACTTGCCCATTTTTCCTGCTTCTAACATCAATTTTTAGAACTGACCCTTCACTTGCTGCTTAATACATCCTCATCCATGAGAGTAATAAGATACATCCAGTGTAATAAGATACTCACTGTTATTTATGTCACCTCTCAGTGGTTTTAAAGTTATCCATGATCATTGTGTAATAACTGTTGTGGTATGATTTCATTATTCTTTATTAAAAAAATTGCTGATGAATATTTAATGTATGATCCAGATGGTTGAAACTCACCTCTTTTGACCTGTTAAAAAGCACCAATATGAAGTGAACAAAGCAGCAAACTAATTATTTTTCACCATATCAATGCAGATGAATAGCTCTCCTAATTGGGCAAGGCATGGACCTCTATTTCTGCGCCACATGCTCAGGCTGAAAGCAGAGTCTGTCAGGGGTGTTTGTGCTTATTACAGGAGATTGCTTTCCTAGAAAGAGTCGTCTAGACATCTTAGCCCTGGGGAGACCGCATCTGTACCCTAGTTTTACTTTGTTTGCATTTAAATCTTCAGATATTACTAGAGCAATATATAATCTATTTTTTTTGAGTTGAGTAGTATAGTATAACTATTCAGCTGAGCCTCACTCCAGTGCTTGGAAGAGGGTAGAAAAGCTATTAAATATAGATGAGATGATTAATGTGTGAGCTCATTATTTTACATGCAAGGGCTTCATTAATTAACCTCCACCTTCTCGGCTGTATGTGAGTGGGTGGGTTACAGATGGCACTGGAACCCTCGTAATCCAACTCTCAATTTGGAGCTTGATGGTGGTGGGAGTCGCTCCCAGAGCTCTACTTTCCATTAAAACTGCAAGTTTGCACAAAAAAAAAATGCTGGCATAAAAACATGACTGATAAGAGACCGACACAAATGCAAATGCACTCACTCTCTTTGTCCAAGTTGCGGGCGATGTGTGAAATTTTAATGCACTTTCTGATTCAGCTGCAGCTGTAGTGAGAGATTTTTTTTTCTTCCCCTGAAAGAGTTGGAATTGTGTCTGAAGGTCCAGATGGTTGAGTCTCATATTTTTACACGGAGCAGATAGTTCAGCTGGATGTCAGCTCAGTCATGTTTATCACTTAGAAAAACTGTACCAACTGCATCTACTCACATTCTTATATTACCCGCTGCAAGGAAACGGCTGATCTCAGATCAATCACAAGGATTTCAAGCATTTACAGTAAATTTACAGCATTTAGCAGATCCACTCATCTGCAGAGACTTACCAAAGTGCTTTACAGTCAGCATCACAAACATATCCTCAAGCCAGTACAGATACTGTAGATCGGCTGGGTTAAGAAGTTGAAACATTATCGATTAAGTGCAGCAACAAAAGCATATAAATCCACTTTTCTCCCATGTGAAGGTGGTTTTCAATAAAAATCCACTTCTACAAAGGATTTATATAAAACCAGGCTTATATAAACCTGTACTATAGCATCATATGCTGCTTTTAAGGAGAGCTTGCGAGATGAAACCAGATCGCTTGTATTATTATTAAAAACTTGCTGCATGCACAGTTTTGCTTTGTAAGCAGCTGACTTTATATTTTTTCACAAGTTACATATGTTACCAACCTCCATGAGTAAACCAGGGAGATGATAAATCTGTTTTAAAATTGCTTCTGAAAAAGCGACTCTGTAGAAAAACCAGGCAAGTGTATTTCTGATCACCAGAACAACTAAAATCTTTCTTAATTCACATTTTGACAGATATTTTAATCACCTGCTCATTTTCAGAATAGAGTCATCCCTCGCTACTTCGTGCTTAAATTTCTGCAGCTTCAGTGCAAGGCCGATTTTTCAAAAATATTCATCGAAAAATAAAAAAATAAGGAAATTAAGGAAAAATAGGGAAAAGTTAAGGGAAATGCCGCTAGTTCACTCCCGACTCCGGATTGGTACTCGGGTTGACTTGGCTCTGAAATCTTGCAAGCTGATTGGTCGAGACGAATTTCCCAGCATTCGTGTAACTCCGTAAACCGAAGAGGAAGAAGAAAAGGAAGCGGAAGTCAAGCGGCAAAGTGAGTAGAGCCGAAGTAAAATTATGTTCAAAGTTCTAAAAACACATTTCTTACACTTTATTTACATCTATATACAATTACACGTATGTATTTTCTATTATTTATATTTTATTTACATCTTATACATTATTTTTGAATGTTTAATTGTTATTATAAGCATTTATAGCATTTATAGCCTTGAATATGTATTTATTGATACTATATACACATATATATGTACGTATACATCAGTAAAGTGGGGTTCGATCTTACTTTGCGGAAATTCGGCGTTCGGGTAGGGTCTCCGTCCTCATTAACTGCAAAAAGTGAGGGATCACTGTAGATCAAGTATTTATTTACTATATGCCTTAAATTATACACAGTATACATATGCTGTGGGAATAAAAAGAAGGGGTTTTCATTGATATGGAAAAACATTCAGGGTGGGGAAGTAACAGAACATTTTACTGGTACACAGTGATGAAAATGCAATTGATAAATTTCCGAACGGGATTAAAAAAAAAAAACTCTGTCAATAACCTGTGAGCACAGTTACTTCAGAAGATCCACCTGCTTCTCAAAATAACCATCATCATCATCATCATCATCATCATTTGCTATGGCAGCTGCCTCAGCAGCGTTTCTCAGGGTGGTAAAATTGGCCGAGTGTATCATTTTGTCACTACTCTTACTAGACTCTAATATCAAAACCTTATGAGAGGCACATGTGCAGTCTCATCAAAAACCTTAAACACCAGCAGAGGCCTCTTCATACTGCTGCCATTTGACTACCAGCAATCATCATATTCCCAATCGTTCTCTCCCCGAAAACCATGATGAACTACCTCTTCCTTCCTAGACATTCGCTTTATACAACAATTGCAAATGTTTTTGTTTCTTTAACTTAAACTAAATTTAACTACATTATTTACATTTTTCTGTATTTAATGTCCAAACAAGGGTTTGGAATTTATGTTAGAATATGCACATATGCTCAGGGAAGTATAGTGCTGTAATGGTGAGCACTTCTGCCTCACAGCAAGAAGTTTGTGAGTTCACTCTCCGAAGCTGTTCCTGTGTGCTCTCCCCATGCTTTCATTGTTTTCTTCCAGGTACTCCTCCGATTCCCTCCCACGGCCCAATGACATACACATTAGGTTAATTGGATGTTCTGAATGTCCCCTAACTGTGAATATGAGTGTGAATGGTTGTGTGAGTGCTGACCGTGTGATGGACTGGCAAGCTGTTTCGGGGGGGTGACCCACCCCTGCCTGGAGTCGGCTGGGATTAGCTCTGGCCTTGACATGACCCTATCTAAGGACAAAGCAGTTCATAGAATGTCACCACAGGACATATGCTCTGTCAGTATCCATCCATCCATTTTCTGAACGAGTTAATCCTAATTAAGGTCATGGGGTGGCTGATGCCCATCTCAGCCAACAGCTCTCCAGGCCATCACAGGACCAACACTCATACAACCATTCATACTCACACTCTAGGGCAGGGGCCGGGAACCTTTTTAACTGAGAGAGCCAATAAACCCACATATTTTAAAATGTAAATCCATGAGAGCCATATACAGTAT
>JAQNCB010000007.1:21517239-21528199 GCA_030068295.1 Euristhmus nudiceps | reverse complement strand
AGAGAAGGTACATGGATGCACTGAGAGAGGATATGAAGTTAGTTGGTGTGAGACAAGAGGATGCGAAGGACAGGGATTGATGGAGGCGGATGATTTGCTGTGGCGGCCCCTGACGGGAGAAGCCGAAAGAAAAGTAGATTATCATAACACTTTAAATAAGGTCAGCTTAAAAATAAAATAAATTAATTATTTTCACCAAATCAATGCTTAATTAAAAATAAAGACTAAACAACTTCCAATACACGTTTCATTAGAAATAAAAAAATAGTGCGAAGTCTATCTATTTAGCAATTTATGTTTAATTAAATCAAGCCACCTTTTTATTAACAATAATTAAAATTAATTTAGAATATCATTTGACTCATCCATTGACATCCATTGCTCATCTGACCATCTGACCATCGGTAATCAGCTAAAAGAGAATTGATCTGATGTGATCTCCAGGAACAGGATTGAAGACCCTTCGTCTAAACTGTGTAGCCAGAACAATTCATCAACCGACAATTAACAAGGTCTCTCTGCCATTTGAATGAAATCGTCAAGGCTGGTGTAACAAACAACAAACAGAACTGGGAATGTAACAGCACTGCTAGGCTGGACCAGTCATTGTTGGTAATTATTCATACTAATCTAAATGTAAATGAGGGACTGTTTACTAGTTCCTGCATAATTATTGTAGCAGGAATTTGTTACTATTTATTTTCCCTCAAGGACTATTTGCATTCAGTGGCATGATACATTTCCATTTTTAAATAGTGCAAGACTAGTCACATGATCAGCACTTTTTACATTCAGTCATACACGGAGACGGCAAACCTTCCTTCAGGTTATAATATTTGACTTCACATGTGGTAAGGCAATTGAGACTGTAAGATAACTTTGAAAACATGCTGGCAAAATGGCAAGAGTGTCATTGGTGCCTGAGGCTTTCTTATGTGCATAGGGAGCAAAGGCTAGTAAAACTTTGTCTCGGCAAAAGCACGAGCTATTTTACAGTTAACTGTGTGGGATCATGTCATATAATATTTGAAATAAAGTATTATAATACTGGGGCCTTCCCCTGCGATAGCCTGGCGAGCTGTCCAGGGTGTACTCCGCCCTCGCCTAGAGTCGGCTGAGTTGGGCGCCAGCCTCCCTGTGACCCTAATTAGGAATGAATGAATACTGGGGCCTGGTGGTAAGGTGCTGAATTACTGATCTGAAAGTCTAGTGTTGAAACCCCAGTGTAACTGGGTTGTCACTGCAGTCCCCCCAGTAAAGCTAACTGGGTTATCAAAGGTCAGCCATGTCTCTCATGGTCTGTGGTGAGACTGATGTAAAAGAACCATTGCTGACTTTCGTCAAGAGTGGGCTGCAAAGCCATCAGCATGTTTCTACCCTGTGATTGAGCTGTCCAGGGTGTACTGTGTGCTCGCCCGGAGTCGCTGAGATGTGCGCCAGCCTCCCCACGACCCTAATTAGGATTAAGCGGCTCAGAAAATGAATGAATGAATGAATGAATGAATGAATATTATAATACTGGGCAGCATGATGCTGTAGTGATTAGTGTGTCTGCCTCACAGGATGAAGGTCCTGTGTTCAAGACCTGGGCTCGGTGAGAGTGTGGAGGGTGTGGAGCTTGCATGTTTTCTACATGCTTGCATAGGTTTCCTTTGGGTACTTTGGCTTCCTTCCACAATCCAAAGACATGTATATGAGTCGGCGGCACATTCGCCTCACAGCAGGCCAGGGTTCGATTCCCAGTCTGGGTATTTCTGTGTGGAGTTTGCATGTTCTCCCCGTGCTTGCGTGGGTTTCCTCCCGGTACTTTCGTTTCCTCCCACAGTCCAAAAGCATGCACGGTAGGCTAACTGGCTGTTCCAAAATCGCCCCTAGGTGTGAATGTGAGCGTGAATGGTTGTGTGAGTGTTGGCCCTGCGATGGCCTGGCGAGATGTCCAGGGTGTATTCCGCCCTTGCCCAGAGTCGTCTGAGATGTCCGCCAGCCTCTAAGCGACCCTAATTTGGATTAAGCGGTTCACAAAATGAATGAATGTATATGAGGCTACTTGTCTGTTCCGAATGGCCCCTGGGCGTGAATGTGTGTAAATGGTTATGCGTGTTAGCCCCACAATGGACTGGCAAGCTCTTCAGGGTACCCTTCCTTCACGAATAGCCGGCTAAGATAGGATCCAACCTCCTTGTGAGCCGAGTAGGATTAAGCGGCTTAATGAATCCATGAAGGAGTGAATTTTATGATATTTGCTTAATTGTTTATTTCTGCCAATAGCTGCTTTCTTATCGTCACAGTTGTGTGTGTTTAAAGAATTTTTTTTTTCAGCTTGTTAGAAGAGGCTTCAAATGCTCAAAAAATTCAAATGTTTTGTTTGAGGATCTCCCCTAGATGCTGTTAAAACAAACAACTGGATACTCATCAGCATTATGAAGAATGCAGTGTAAAATAAGTAAGGTAAGATCTGTGGGCTTTAACACCCGAGCCCAGTGGCTCATCATGGGCTTTTACACCCGAACCCAGTGGCTCATTATGGGCTTTTACACCCGAGCCCAGTGGCTCATTATGGGCTTTTTCACCCGAGCCCAGTGGCTCATTATGGGCTTTTACACCCGAGCCCAGTGGCTCATTATGGGCTTTTTCACCCGAGCCCAGTGGCTCATTATGGGCTTTTACACCCGAGCCCAGTGGCTCATCAGGCGGGTGCTTATCCCTGGTTTCTGTAGCGTGAAGCGACTAGGAGTTGAACTCCTCCTGGATGGGACACTAGTCCATCACAGGTTACCTTCCCAATATTTTTTACTGGTACCCATTTATACTGCTGGGTAAACAGAGGCACACTTGCGGCTAAGACCTTGCCCAGGGGTCCTAGCACTGAGGGAGGGGTCTCACAGAGATTCGGACCCATGACCTGCTGACCATGAGCCCAGCACTCTAACCCAGTCTAATCCCAGTGTAAAATAAAGTCATGCTTTAAGGCCACAGCTGTGCCTTGCTTTTCAATATACTGCTAAATACGGATGCACTTACTCTGTCATACACAATTTTTTATGAATTTGTACAATGACCTTTTTAGTATATTTATAAATGGTAGAGGTGAAATTTCCACTCGACCTTCACCTCTGTAGCTTTTACAAAAGGCACTGACGTCCTGTCTCTCTTGAGGAATGGCTTTGTCTGCCTGAGTGGAACGAACAGCTGAAGGTCACGCTGATGGCTCACTGCCTCAAGGTTGCAAGTCACTTGGACTCTCGAGGCTTGTTTTTGTGGCCGCTTTGGAAAAAGCTCCTTTTTGCACCTCTGCCCTATCTGTTCCCTGCAGTGTGTCTGTGTGAGTACTCTGGCTCAGGCGCACAGACGGATATGACAGAGGACAAAGGGAGAAAGGACAAAGGAATAAAACAGAAAGAAAGCAAAATAACAGAAGGAAAATTGATTCACTCCGATCTCTCCTTTACTAGCGATAATATTCACCAAACCTCTACCGGAACTGTAGAGCTGGAAAGATGCCCTCAAAACGAGGTCGACTAACAACGTATAAAAATGTACTCTACGGAGATGTGCTGCAGATTAAAAGAGATAGAGGAGCGATATGTTTACGGACGTGTTTACTTTGTATCTGCTTGTATATGTCATTTTAAATACACTGTCTTGTATTTGTAGTCTAAATGATGAATGAGAAGCCCAGCTCAAGATTCATTTTCTAGCTCTACAGACAGGATTAATTTGCGTAACTTCTCATTACATCTGTTAGAATAAGAACGGAGATCTTTGCTACAAATAAGTTATAAATAGAAAAGGCTCCCCATCAGTTCGTGATCCATATCAGATGGAAATCCTTAGGGAGCCTTTTCATCACATGTGTCACATCTTGGTGCAGTGCACAGGAAGGAAGCTGCCAGATTGATTCAGTCACTTGCCCAAGTCACAATGCAATTACATTTCCTTGTTCTTCGGTCACCTCCCGTAAGCTTGTTTTAAGGGCGTCCTATAGTGCTTGAATTATGTACAAATGAAAAAACTGCTGGTGGCACGGTGGTGTAGTGGTTAGCATGTCTGCCTCACAGCAAGAAAGCCTGGGTTCGATTCCCAGCCTGGGCGTTTCAGTGTGGAGTTTCCATGTTCTCCCCTTGCTTGTGTGGGCTTCCTCTGGGTACTCTGGTTTCCTCCCACTGTCCAAAAACATGCACAGTATGCTTATTGGCTGTTCCAGATCTCCCTTAGGCGTGAGTGTATGGCCTGGCGAGCTGTCCAGGGTGTACCCAGAATCGGCTGAGATGGGCACCAGCCTCCCTGCGACCCAAATTAGGATTAAGTGTTTTAGAAAATGAATGAAAAAACTTCAAGGTAAAGGTGAACTCGATCATTAATCTCGCTCTTTGTCTTGTTCTGGTGCGAGCCAAATGAATAAGTAAATCCTTAATTCGTGTTCTGTCATGTTAAGAATCCTCTCAGTAAAGGCTAATCAGGGTATCAGATGCACTGGCAGCGTGGTTCCTGTTTAATGGTTAGAACTGTGAGATGCTGCAGGATTGTAAGTTGCAGCAGTCTTGTCGTCACGTCTATTACCGCTTTGAAGAGTCCTGCACGCCTCGTTCGGCTGCTGGTGTTCTCTGCTTGCTCTGTTTTAGACTTCTTTCTTTATTCTCCTCCACTCATGAACTTTTGATAGCTCTGTGAAGTGTGTGATTAGAAAAAGTGGGTGGCCCTTTCAGAAGTTTCAAAGCATCTTTCCCCCACACGGTTCACCTCAGTAGTCATCTGTGTGAAGTTCTGCCAGAAAAATCCACAGCGGTAGACACTGCAGAGTGAGTGATTTGAGTGAGTGTGTTTGTGTGTGTGTGTGTGTGTGTGTGTGTGTGTGTGTGTGTGTGCGTGTGTGCATGTGCGTGCGCTAGCACAGTGAGATAACTAAAAAGTGTGCTATTAGATTGAGGGCGCAGTTCAAACTGACTGTTTTAGCCTCTCTAGTCCTGGATCAAGTGAGTTCTCTCTTGGTTTGGAGACTGGTGTATGTGGTGCATTTAAAGCTCTTGCAGGTGGAAATCTTTCGTGCTTTGCTGGTTTTATGGCTTCATTGTGAGGTTTGTCAGAAAATAATTGCCAGTGCAAATTCTTGCAGTGCTGTACCCCAGGGTTTCATATATGAGTTTGAGGATTTGTTTAAAGTGTGCATTTGTGGTGAGTTTAGCACTACAGGTGATAAAATAACACCAGCGCCTGCACTTTGGTAGGCTGTGAATATGCCACACTGAGGAAATTCAACCACATGTGTACAAATGTGATATTTCTGAATGATTTCACAGTAATTAAGATCATCTTCCAGGAGCATACGAGAATCAAAAAAGGTTTGGAGCGAGTTAGTATACACTATTTAGAAAAAAAAAAACATGATCTGACTGATTAGCTAAGAATTAGAAAACACTAAACGACACTTACATTCTTGTCACACTTTAAAATAAACCACAAATCTTGTTTAAGTTTGCTGTTCTTGTGTTTCTGTGTCGAATATACGAAAGAGTATGAAAACGTTATTACAGAGAACAGATTTCTTCCTTTTTTTACATTTAGTGTATACTAAAACCTAATATTTTTAAACTTAATAGAATTAGTCAACAAGGTGCATGATTATCAACTTGGAGGTTGCCAGTTCGAATCCAGGTTAATGGCACAGCCATTCGCAGCCGAGAGAGCGCTAATCTGCTGCACTTTCACAGGAGGGAGGAATGGCATATTCTTGACTTCCCTCTCACTCACAGTGATAGCAAGCCAATCATGGGCATTCGAGAGCTCATATATTCAAGGGGTGGATGCTGCTTTCCCTCCAAATGTGTTAAGTCGCCACAAATATGCATGCACAGCAGTTCATAAAGAGGTGGGCATGAGCATGCTCCCCCCTGGTTGCTGGTGGTCATGTTATAGACAAGGCAATATTTGAAAAATGGAAATTGGATATGACTAAATTAGTACAAAATATAGGGGTTGAAGGTGGGAGCAAAAACAAAACAAAAAGCACCTGACTGGCCTTACTTATGGTTAAAATATGTAAAAAAAAAAAAACAAGCTAGAAAACTCTTGATTTAGTTTCCTTTTTAATTATTTCTGTGTAGTGTATACTGAAACAATTGTTCCCCTGAAGCTTGGTTGCTGTCACTGAATTAAACACTGAATATTCAGAAATATCCAACAAGCCCGCTGTTCATTATTTTTAACTGACATACTACATAGCATTTGGTAGAGAAGCACTGTATCTCACATTCTTAGCTTTCTTACAAACTCTCTTGCATGCTTTTTTGCAACTGTGACATCCAGCCAGTATCCCCTTCATACAAGCACTTCTACACAGGAATGCAATTGCAGGTAATCAAGGCGGCATTATGTGGAAATGCAAGAGAGAGTTGAATTCTAGGTAAGATTGATGCACCAATCTAATCCGAGACAAAAGCTAATAAAATAAATGGGACTATTTTGGACAGCAGGAAAGACGAATTGACATCTTTTGAGTTGCTGATTAACATTAGCAGATGATCGCAACAGTAGGACAAGCCTTCAGTGAACAATGATAAATAAAAATGTCTGGAAATGGGAGTATCTCATAAACACAGAAGATAATATCCTCAAAAGAATTGTCATTTAATATGGAATCTGCAGCAGACTTTGAGAATGTGACATGAAGACAAGAGAAGGTACAAGTTATAAACAAGCTATAAATGCTTATAATTTCTGCTAAAGAACATCTCACCGTGTTTTGATGAAGGAATCAGTGCCGAAGAATGTCATCAAGCATCTAATCTTTTCGTAAATATTGTGTAGATATTTTTCATAATGAACGAAAGAAGGCAAAACCAAACTAAAATTATCGCTGTATTTACTGGATAGTAGTTTGAAATGAATATTCATGCATGTATGCTGATCACTCATAATGTGCCAAGTGTGTTCCACTCACAGTTCATTTGCATTTAATCAGGTCCACAAAATTCTATAAAAATCATGTGTGCAAAAGACTAGACAATAAAATGATCACTGAATGAAAAATGGGTGTTATTTTGCTTCACTTTTATGCAGATAAACACATTTAGCAGAGTAATAGCACCACAAAAGGTCAAAGGTGAAAAAGAAGTGAAATGACATGATTTCACTGACATAAATAGAGGAGGAAAAAAAATTGTATTGTAAAAAAGAAAACAAAAAACAGCACATAAATAAAACCTGGTATTTATACACATAGCCTTTCATTCATTTTCTAAATCACTTAATCCTAGTTAGCATTGTGGGGAGGCTGGTGCCCGTCTCAGCCAACTCTGGGCACACCCTGGACAACTCGCCAGGCCATCGCAGGGCCAACATTCGCACAACCATTCACACACACACACACACACACACACACACACACACACACACACATCTAAGGGAGAGTTGGAACAGCCAATTAGCCTACTGTGCAAGTTTTTGGACTGTAGGAGGAAACCGGTGTACCCAGAGGAAACCCACGCAAGCACGGGGAGAACATGCAAACTCCACACAAAAGCCCAGGCTGGGAATTGAACCCAAGCCCTCTTGCTGTGAGACGGATGTGCTAACCACTATGCCACTGTGCCACCTTATTATATTCTAAACATGATAAAGCTTACAGCGACTGAAGCCTTTATTATGGCTATGCACATGTCACGTTTAAAAAACCATGCGCATGAGGAAGCATGTGCAGTAGAAAGCCTTAATAATGGCCAAGGCGGACAAATCCAAAACAGCATTCAGCATCAAAACCTGATGTTCAGGCAGACAAAACCAGAATATCACCTCAAGTGTAAAGGGCTTGGTAAATACAAGCTACTGACCAACATTATTATTATAACAATGAGTGCTCTTGAAGTTCCTTATATAGTGTACCTGATTAGTAAAATAGGAAGCAGCTGCGATTGATTAGAATTTTGGCATGTGGGAGCGTGATTGTGGGTGTTTTAGATCTGGCAGTAATACTAGTAGGCAGAGGGGTCTTATGGGAAATGTAGTTCAGCCTGGGATCAGGAGCTGACCTGCCAGTGTGGACAGACTGGTTTGTCGTCCATTTACGTTGTGGCTTTGCGTTTGACAGGTCTTGAGTTTGAATCCTTCCCATGGAGAGGGCCATTAAAAATGAGAATGGAATGAAATGTCTGGAAGACAACTGTCCCCTGTATAAATAGGTTTAGCTTTCGTTCAGACCAGCTAACGGTGTTCTTAGCTAGCTTTGCTTGGCCAGTCACTTGCCTTATTTGCATAGAAATGGCAGTATTGTAGTTCTGCTAGAGCAGGGGTGCTCAATCCTGCTCCTGGAGAGCTACCTTGATGAATATGTTCGCTCCAACCCTCATCATGCCCACCTGACCATCCAGAAGTCTCCATTTCAAAGTCTGAAGCCTTGATTAGATGACTGGATAGTCATGTGGACATGATTAGGGTTGGAGCGAACATATTCAGGAAGGTAGCTCTCCAGGAGCAGGATTGAGAACTCCTGTGCTAGACGGGGTGTACTCTGCCTTCACCCGCAGTTAACTGAGATAGATGCCAGCCTCTACATGACCATAATTAGGATTAAGTGGCTTAAAAAAAAATGAATGAATGAATTAATGAACGAAGGAATGAATGAATGAATGCTTTCTTGTAAGTCAAAGTTTTCAGAAAAAGAAAGTGCAATCAAAAAGCAGTATAAGCTAAGACGTTATACCTCAGTTCTGCAGTCCTCTTTCAGTCGTGGAAATTCCAGTGGCAGACAGCATGTCACCGCCTCGCTCACTCTTTCACTTTTACATGCTTGGAGTGAGTGAGAGTGGTGTGGTAGCACCGGGATTTCCGCAGCGTGATGTAAGGCACTCTGGCAGCTGTCAGGCGTTCATACAGAGAACAAATGAAATGTGGGAGCTCGCTGCTCTAAAATTAATAAGACACAGGCACACATTAAAGGCTGAGTGGTGGGCTGTGTGGAGGTTCCTCTTCTGGAGTATTTTTATAAAATGTCAGTTTTAAATTTCATTTTTGCTTCAAGGGGGAAAAAACAATGGATTTAGCATTTTAAAAAATTCCAAATTATTTCTGCATAGCATGTAGTACATTCATCAGTGTACTTTACGTATAGCAGTAAAACATAGACCCATTCATTCTCCTTTTAAAATGACAAGGATCAGAATAAAGATGTGGTATAATTAATATGATGTCTTTCAGTATCTCCAGCCAGGGCTTGCAATGAGTCCCAGAGAGATGGTTATTGTGGACTGCATGCAGCATGGCTCTTCTAACATGAATGTTTAAAAATGACCTCGTTCTGTTTCTTTGCTCCACAGAGCCAGATCTGTGCCTTTGGCTAATTTGCAAGCACTGGTGGGCATATGATAAACCCTTATAAAGGCAGAGCATGCAGGAGAGCTATCAGAGGAGACGGATGAGCTCTTTGAACACTGTGTGGGTGAAAGCAGTGAACTGAACACTGTTATCTCAAACATCACATGATGGAAAAGTATACTTGGATTTTTTTTTTAATCACCTGCTTCACTTGATTGTCCAGGACTCTGGTTAACACACACACACACACCAAAATTAGTCACCAAAGGTTGTTACAGTAAATAACAACCAACAAAATAAACCCTGACAGAGTGATTTGAACCCGTAATGTAAGCAGCTTCATGGCTACTTGAGAAATCAATAACTTGATGCAAAACATTGACTTTAAAAAAATATTGTATTGCTTATGATAATGTTGTGCTTCATAGACCAGTGAATTCCATAATAGAACAAGTTCAATAATATTCACACTGGTATACAGGTTTTTAGAAGTTGTCTGCTTCAAAAATAAATTATGCAGTTTATTATGGATGTTGGCATGCTGGATTCAAATATTACAATAAAAATAGCTGATTGTCTACTGTTTCTAAGATAATATAATTAATATAATTTTTTTGACATTTTACATCTACATAATTATATTGTGTTTATAACTATTTACAGTTTTAAAATAAATCATAAACAGTTGTATCATAATTTTAATTAGTATCTATTTGATCATAGTTTATCTGATTATTTATGTAATAATATTCCACCTGCTGTCTTTCTGTAACACTTTAAAATAACAGAAGGGTTATATACTAAATTAATTTTAGAACAAAAGTAAAAAAAAATACATTATTAATAGATACATTAGTACAAAGATCAGTTCTTATTCAGTGTTTACTTGGCGCTGCTAAGCCTGCCTTTTGAACTGCACTATTCATTTTTCTTCTTCTGCCAAACTTTTCCCAAGTGGACATACCATGCGGAAATAACAATGCTTGATATGATAAGTTGTCTCTCTCCAACTCATTGGTACAGCAAAAGGCATTGATTTCTTTTTCCTGTTTAACCATTCAACCAGTGGTGAAGATTTGTTACACAATTGTTGTAACATGTGTGAGGCCCAGTTCTTGTCCTATACCCCAATTTGTGCACCTAAAGTAAAAGTTGTAGGCTTTCTTAACCACAGCAGTTCTACTGTGATATTGTCATGCAAAAGTCATTGCAAGCATAGCAGAAGTTATCTGCACTGTTCACACAAGTACAAGTCATGTCTTCATCAGAGCAAACAAGAAATGAATATGTCCCTCGAGATCTAAAGAATAAAATACCGAAAAATCAGAGAGAATAATTTACCTAAAATTTAATTCTAGACTCGGTGAAAAATGTATTATTTAGTGACTTCTTATTTAAATTCAGATCCCTTTCCCTCTATAACTCACCCATCCTTCATGACTCCAAAGTCAGGGTTGTATATGCGCTCCCAGAACCGGATTATTGATCAATTTTAAATCATTTTCAGCCCCAGCGGCTCAAAATTAGTAAAGTCTGAATATGTTTATTTCATAAGCATTTTGGTTGTAGACCAATGGAATAATAATAATAACAACAACAACAACAACAACAACAATAATAATAATAATAATAATAATAATAATAATAATAATAA
>JAQNCB010000007.1:21417674-21427906 GCA_030068295.1 Euristhmus nudiceps | reverse complement strand
TTAATACCAACACTATCATATTGCAATTATACAAACCATCAATAATATATAAAAACACAATATAACAAGGCATGGCACTGCAGAGAGAGAGAGAGAGAGAGAGAGAGAGAGAGAGAGAGAGAGAGAGAGAGAGAGAGAGAGAGGCATTTCATGCATTTCTGCTGGTAACTGATCATTACATAACTTTCACCAGTGTTTACTGGTGGAAGTTCCCCATAAAGTTGGCGATTCCCTTGTAATGTCTAGCTTTTCTGGAAAAATCCGCCTTGAAAATGGATTATTAAGAATGTTCGGTACCGTCAATTTCTCCTCCTCCGTCACCCATTGTGTGAGTAAAAAAATCTAACTTAAATGTATCGTGTGCAGATTAATACAGGTTATTCAGGGAGTTTTGCTCTGACCAACCAGCCAGAGGACGGAAAAATGCTGATGTTATTGTGGGCCCTGTAAGGCAAATCTGAAATCTGATTGGTTAAAGAAACAGCCCCATTGCTAACATAGTTTAAGTGACATCGAGTAGTACTGCTGATTTTGAGGGCTCGAGGCAGATTAGATTGATATGGCAGCACATAGAAGCTCGAGGAAAAAACCTTTGCACACCGGTAGGTAGGCGGGTGCGTAGGAGAAAAGTCAACTAAGAACTTGAAGTAACAAAGAACACTTCTGCATGTGGTCTTTTCACTTGCAATGGATTTATTGTCAACGTTTCGGTCAACTGACCTTCATCAGGACAACCTGATGAAGGTCAGTTGACCGGTGTGCGGTAGTTTCTTTCATTATTTTAGTCCTTAGTTGGCTTTTCTCCGATGCACCTGCCTACCTACCGATGTGTGAAAGTTTTTTCTAGCATGTAGAAGCTGAGATCTGATCGGACAAAAAAAATCTAACCTCCACATACACACTGGAAGCAGCGCAGCAAAGTGGCACGCTGTGAAATGAAGAGGATAGACTTTTGGGAATGAAATAATACAATCATTCATTCATTTTCCAAGCCGCTTATTCCTAATTAGGGTCACAGGGAGGCTCGTGCCCATCTCAGCCGACTCTGGGTGAGGCCAGAGTACAACCTGGACAGCTCGCCAGGCCATCACAGGGCAGAAACACATTGACGGCTATGCAGCCTACTCTTGACGAACAGAAATAATACAATATAACGGAAAAAATACTAGAATTTAAATTGTAAATTTAGGTCAGTGTTTCTGATAGTGTTTCGGCCAGCAGAGACAGCTTTGCTGGCTCTGACGGCTCACCACTGGAATCCACAGTACCTATGATGGCAAAGTCAAAGCTCTACGGCAACGTGATATGATATAAAAAAAATCCTTGTATGTATGCAAATAAGCAACTTATCTTTGTATGATTTTGGCCACTCTTAATGATACCTGTATTTCTTTGAGTTGGTTTCACCCATGTGATCATTAATCCCTGTTTACTGCTCACCCCATTCTTTGGAAGCCTTAGAGACTGTGGCATGAAGCTCCCAGGAGAACAGCCGTCACTAGTACAGGCACGCCTCGTGCCAAAAATCACACCACAGTCACTAAGGCGACTCATTTCGCGCAATTTAACTCTAACTAAAGCAAGAAATTCCGTGCTGCCTCATTTATATCATATGCCACTTTTATGTAATAAAGAATTTATCAAGTTTTTTCAAAGTGGATAATTTAGTTGCAGTACAATAATATAAGAGTGCCATAAATTACCTACATAGTAGAGAGGACATGTTTCGGTTTCGACATGCCTGTCCTATGCAGACTTAATGCTTATTTCTTTGATAATGTAGTCGCAATGTATTTTAGAAATCCAACAGGGTAGACAAGTCAAAAGGGAAAACAGGTAGAACTGGCAGAACTGAAAAACTAACCAATCACGGTCAGCTGTATGGGACAGCTGTAGCCTAATGCTTAGAGAAGCAGCTTTGGGACTGAAAGGTCGCTGGTTTGATTCCAGCACCTGCAGGAAAAATGTGTGGTGTTTGGGGAGTAAGCTTCACCTTCTCTTCTTTCAACGTCATGGCTGGAATGCCCATGAGGAAGGTACCTAACCCCCAACTGCTCACCAGGTGCCTCAATGTGTGTGGCAGTCCACTGCTCCATGTGTGTGCTCTCTTTTTATTTGTGTGTGTGTGCGAGCACGCTCACTTTGTATGGGTTAAATACAGAAGTAGTAATTTCCCTTGTAGTATTAATACAGTATAGCAAAATAAACCAGGATATTGTATGCACAGTGAAAAAAAAGGCTATGTGTGTCATATATGTGTCGTCGCCCCCCCATCCCATGCTTATATGAGTTTCCTCCTGGTGCTCTGGTTTCCTCCAACAGTCCAAAGGCATTAGGCTAACTGGTTGTTCCAAATTGCCCCAGGTGTAAGTGTGAACAGTTATGTACATGTTGGTCCTGCAACGGACTGGCGACCTGTTCAGGGTGTACCTCTCCTTCAGACACAGAGTGAACGATTGGTGACTGAGAACAGGTGTGTTGAGTAATCTGAGAAATGAAAGCAAGGCTCTAGGCCGGATGATGTGTGTAAACATGTATTTTCCATCAGGGCCGAAAATGTGCATCTACTGTACTACGTAGTACATGGGAACATGTTTTAAAAGTTACTTTACATCAAGTCATGGCAAAAGCCTTTAACATTCAGTTTTTAAATGTTATGCAGACCTGATGCCCAGCTGAGTCCTCACTGAAACCTCTTTGTCTTTTAATGAACTTGGAGAATGTCTCATTATATCCAGTTGAACCTACCCATAAACATTAAGCCTTAATTCTTTCTTCAGGAGTTGGCTGCTAGCCTCAGATAAGGCTACGTATAAATAATATATTTCTACTAATGAAAACAGTTTAATCTAACTCGAAAGGGCTATAAAGCTTTTGGATAACAGGTATTGTGTAGCTTCATGAAAGACCCAGTTCTTTTCTTTATCTGTGTCTAATAAGGGCTTTGCTGTTCTTTCTTTGTTTCTTTCTTTCTTTGTTTCTTTCTTTCTTTCTTTCTTTCTTTCTTTCTTTCTTTCTTTCTTTCTTTCTTTCTTTCTTTCTTTCTTTCTTTCTACCCAAATAAGTTATCAGTCACATCATGTTTAGAGTAATCAGATATACAGAGAAAATTGCGGAACTATTGTGAAATTAATAGAGCATAAGCTATGAAGTTATAAAACGGAGGCTTGCACATCTGCTGTAATCTATCTAAATCAATTCCTGCAGATTTTTCTTTCTTGTACTAGGGACCAAGGATATCTTTGAGAAACCTGGAATAAAGTATTTAGCAGCATTTGTCATGTGTCCTTGGTTTCTACATTCTGCATTAGGATGTATTTAAATGGCAGAGGTCATCAAGGCTCACGCTTTTTATTATGCAGCCCTTTGTTAAGCTTTGTTTTTATGTGCACCTTTTGTCCTAATACTAAGATACTAAGTATTAAGACGATTTATGTATCAGGGAGCAAAGCTTGGTAATAAACTTGGATTAAGAAGTGGAGTAGGTGGGATTCCTGAGCTGACATTTGGAAATATTTCAGCCACACTTGTCTGCATTTAAACCTGAGCCCACATAAAAAAACAACAATGGCCAGGAATGATAGTGCCAACCCTGAGAGAACACAAGAAGAACATGATATTAGGGAGGATGATGAGGGCGATCATGATTATTCTGAGGTTCACTATCAAACGCAAGTTGCTTCAACATAAGCGATGATAAATCCAGTGGGAATAATGATTCTTGTATTTATCTAATTTTGCTAATTCTTATAAAGGAGTCTTTCTCTGGTAAATGTTTATCTGGAAGCATTGATCATTGTAGCTACATGAGTGTTTGATAATAACAAATATAAACCTATGTGAACATTATAGTGACTTTCGTCAGTGTGTTTCTGCCCTGTGATGGCCTGGCGAGCTGTCCAGGGTGCACTCCGCCCTCGCCCATAGTCGGCTGAGATGGGCGCCAACCTCCTTGCAACCCTAATTAGGATTAAGTGGCTCAGAAAATGAATGAATGAATGAATGAATGAATGAATGAATGAACGTTATAGTATCCACAGTTGATATAAAGGTTTTTCATTTCATTCCATGTCAAGCATGTTTGACACCCAAGTCGTATGGCTGCTATCTGGTATCTGCTGTCTTCTCACAATTTCTGTCGTGACATATTACATACAGTATGTCATGACCACTGACTTGTATCTCAGAGTTGTATCTCAGAGTACTGTCTTTATGAGAAGATTATCTCATGATGAAACCAATGCACTCAATGGGTGCATCTAGAAGAATGAAGGGTAGAGTATGGTGATAGTTATGACTCTCACAGTAAGATGGTGCTGGGCTCAAGCCCTGTGAATGGCAAAGGAATATCTGTATAGATTCTGCATGTTGTCTTTGTGCCAACTTGGGTTTCCGTTGGGTGCTCTGGTTTCCTCCTATCATCCAAATACATGCTCATTAGTCTAATTAGCTGTTGGGAAATTGAAAGTAGTCTTGATAAAATGTCGTGCCTCTCAAATGATATACAGACTATAGCCGCTTTGGTATAGACAGATGTCTATGGACTTAGTTAGGACTGTGGCTTAAGAAGAACAAGAATGAGTATGTTAAAAAATTGCTTTAAGCTTTTTTTTAGATAAAATAAATGAAATGCTTTTTTACAATGCACTAATCAAATTGGGAAAAAGGGAGGTAAAATTGTCATGACAGGACTAAAGTAAGAGGCATTGTCAGCTATCACTTGTGCTTAGCAGTAGTCCTTTTACTACTTGCCTCAGTCTTGTTCGCACAACTTTATTTAAGAATTATTTACAAAAGATTTTTCATTCATTTTTTGAACCGCTTAATCCTAATTAGGGATTCAGTGAGGCTGGCGCCCCTCTCAGCCAACTCTGGGCAAGGGCAGAGTACACCCTGGACAGCTCACCAGAGCACCGCAGGGCAGAAACATCCTTTCGGCTATGCAGCTACTCTTGATGAAGGTCAGCAATGGTTCTTTTACATCTCACCACAGACAGTGAGAGACATGGCCGGCCTTTGATGACCCGGTTAGCTGTACTGGGGGGACAGCAGTGACAGTGGGGCTTGAACCAACAACCCTGAGATTGGTAATCCAGCAGTTTACCACTGGGCAACCACTGCCTTTGAAAAATGTTTTCACAGCGTAAAATGAAGCATGTGTAGCTCTGATGTGGCTCTGATGTGAAAATGGCTTTGTGTAGAAGTTGTAGTGTCAACAGTATAAACTTTACTGTTATTTCAGTACACCAACATACTTCCATTTGCATTACCATCATCAGCAATTTTAATAAAATAGCAATCAGACTCTCTTGGTGTGTATATCAACACCGCAGCTATAGCTGTTTTCATGTGCGAGTTACAGACAGCTAAAGGAACAGTCCAAGTTTACAATAAGCATTAAAATAATCCCAAGCCATAAATCTGGTAAAATTATGAACTTCAGGAAACCGAGCCTCCCACACAGCGTAGTTTATAGCGAGTAATTCAGTTTCAGCAATGGATGAGGAAATGAAAAGAGAGAGAGAGGGGAAAAGCAGTAAAAGAAAAAGGAAAGAATGAAAGAAAGAAAGAAGAAAAATCTAAGAAAGGGATCGAGTGAAGGAAGCGGTTTGAATAAAATAATTGTTCTCGCTTATCTAGTAATTAAAAGAAATTACTCAGAGCCTTCCAATCTAAATATGAAAGCATGTTAATCCAAATATATTTTCCTTTTTTCCCACCTAATTCCAAGCTGTGTAGCTTTGTCTCCTGTGTGTCCTCATTTAAACCAAAATTAGAACCAGAATGCAATTTCTGTGAATTATTATAGATCCCCATTGACATGCGCAGAACAAATCCTTTGACAGAACAGTGTAAACCATTTTAATGCTCTTACATGGCAAAGGAATGGAAGGAATAAAGAACAGCTAACAACAAGCAAGCAAACATGCACATCTAGGCACACAGTCAGGAATGTGATTAGCTTTAGGGTCCAATGAACTGTAACTCCTCTCCATAAACACATCGCTCTATTTGTACACATTTCACTGCACACTGTGCAGGATAAAAGTGGGTGATATGGAGGCAGAGATCCAAAAGCACTAAAGAAAATAAGAATTAGGGGAAAACAGTACTTTGGTTTCCCTCCTCGTTTTCTGTACCCTGGGGTAGTGTTCCTCCACCTGCTGTGCGTCCTCGCTAATGGATACGTTTCTCATTTCACTGTGCAAACCTGTTGTGCCTCAAGTGATCACTATGTGATCGATCTGAAGTTGCTCCTGCTCGATTACAACACATTCTAACTTTTGTTAAACACCATAATTGCACAGAAATATCTGATTTTTTTTTTCAAATATGAGTCTGAGTCTGCATCTCAATGTACCCAATTATAGCCAAAGAAGCTCGACTTATCCTCAATGTGATCAAGTGCATTATTTTTAAAATGGAAAATATAAGGACATGTTGTGCCACTATCATCCAAATGTTCGCACAGCCATCCATGGCTGAGAGCCCATGAGAGCCAATTGGCTGAGCTCTCAGGGACTCAGGGAGGAAGGGGCGGCATGCACTTCCCTTTCTGTCACTTAAAACGATCAATGGTGAATCATGAGCCTCTGTGAGCTCAGGCATACAAGGGAGTGAGTAACGCTTTCCTCCAAAGTGGATCACACTGCTCCTGAATATACGCGCAGCGGTTCGGAGAAAACAAAAAAAATTGGTCGACTGGCTTCAAGTACCTTCTAGGAACAATGTGCTTGCCTTCGCCCTCCCTGGATGGTGGTAATCATGTGATCAGGAAGCATACTTAACACGGGGGGATTGGGTTGGGTGGGAATTATTCATTCATTCATTTACCGCACCACATAGCGCTACTAAAATCTCGGAGACTCTTCGCTGATTCTGGACGAAGGCATTCACACTCACACCTAGTGACAATTTGGAACTAATATGCATGTGATTAGAATGTGGGAGGAAACCAGAGTATGTGGAGGAAATCTGTGTTATCTCAGAAAAACATGCACTCAGAAAACTCCATACAGAAACACCCTCAGTGAGCCCTCAGTCGACTACTAAGCCCTCTCCTTAAAGACCGCACTTTAAAACACTTGATATAAAATTGCAAGTGTGAGACCATGTTGTCAGATCTTTTCTCTTGCAGTAGAAACATGACACTGAGAATCCATCATGTTTCTGCTTGCTTGTTCTGTGATCCCGTGCTCATAAATCAGTTTTATTCCAAGGGTATAAGACCAAAGCAACGGGGTCCTTTTCTGCTTCCATCCTGGATGAGGACACACAAGGATAACCAACTATATATCATCTGAACCTGCAAGGTTTTGGAGGAAAAACAGAAATCACGATAAGGTTTTATTTTTGGTATCAATGTCACATGATTTACAGTCAGAAGATGTCCTAATATAAACAAATTCTTAAGGTAGGTGATTTGACACTTGCTCCGTAAACACAGGTTTAATTGAAACACCGTAGGTGGACGAGCAAGCACAGAAAAAGTGGCAAATAAGTGGTACATAATGAAAGGATGGATAGATGATACTGAAAGGTAATATTTAATAATTCTCAGGCACTGTGGTATCGTGGTAAGCACTTCCAGTACCAAGCCCGCTGATGTCTGCACATTCTCCCTATACGTGCGTGGGTTTTCTCCAGGGTTCTCAAGTTTCCTCTAATGGTCCAAAGACATGCACGTTAGGCTAATTAGATATTTTAATTGCCCCTGGGTGTGACTGTGGGTGTAAATAGTTGTATGTCTGTGTTTCTCTGAAGATAGTCTAGCAAGCTGTTCTGGATACCCTGCTTTTGCCCAGTGCTTGGTTGGGATGGACTTCAGCCTGATTGTGACCCTAATAAAGGATACCTCCTGTGATGTTCTGTGGTGCACTTCCATGGTCTCAGTTCATAGCTGAAGGTGCTCTTAAGCCCCCCTGACCCTTGCACGACTTCTGGCCATGATTTTGTCGTGGCTAGTCGTGCCATTTTGGGGGCACGAACTGGGAGGCACTAGTTCACGCATACTTCACGACGAGTTCACGCATAGTTCGCACATAGCTTACACGCTTCCCTCACTACTCGTGAACTTGACGTGAGCTGTTCGTGAACTATTTGTGGCAGTTCGCGACAGTGTGTGGCATGGCGCACAACTGCCATGCACTGCCATGCATTCTCCCGCATTGTCCCGACGAGTTCACGATGAGTTCACGAACAGTTTACGCATAGTTCACGACCCGATCGCGAAATTTTGTCGTGACCAAAATTTTGAACTTTTCAAAATTCTCGTCCTGACATGGCACGAGGTCACAACAGGTTTACGCACACCTCACGGCAGTTTACGACTAGTTTGCGCATTGGCACTGACTCGAGTCATGCCAATGCGTGCCACAGAATCGTGCAAGTGTCAGCGGGGTAAGAGGCATTGTTTATATTGATGGCCCATTATAGATTCCAATTCCACTTCCGGGACAGAGCTTGCTTTCCTGATGAGCTTATTGAGTTTATTGGCATCAGCTGCTTTCACCCTGCTTCCACAGCACACTACAGAAGAAAATAACACTGGCCACCACTGAGTAATAAAACTTTAATTAATTTTCTGCAATTGATGGCATTTTGAGCTATAAATACTTTGCTCAGCTTGAACAGTTTCATTGCTGAGCCATTAATACAGATTCTATTTTAGCTCTCCCATCTAATATCACAAACATCCATTACAACATCTGCAAATCAAACTTGCTTTAAGGTGACTGATGCATCATTGTTCACCTGAGCCCTTTTTCTGTCTGCCTGTAAGTGAGTCATGACCTGCCCTTTCACGCATCTCTTGCAATGGACTGGCTATTTCAGCCACCCTGCCTCATCGCAGCCAACTCTTTAGAGAATACGCCCATCAGGTTATGGAGTAATGAATAAGTCACCATCAAATCTCACTTCATACCAGACTACACTAATGTTTGTGTAAGACCTTTCTCTGTGGGAGCTTGAGCGCTCACATTCTTAAAATACACTCACTGAGACATTCTCATTACAGTTAACAGACGCTCATTACCACGGACTTCCTGCTAGATCATAGGGCACGACTCCATACTGGGAAACTGTATCCTCTAACCTGGTCTTCTTGGGCATTAATTGAGTCTTCTCCCCCATAATGCATATCATAACAGGGTCTGAGCTCCCCATGCCTCAGAATTAATTTACTCCTTAATCTGCACCTCTCTAAAGCCTTTCTATCGCTCCCCTTTTTCATTATTTTGCAATCAAGATCAATGTACTTGTGCAGACTAGGAATTATTCATAGTAAATAACCTTGCCAAAGCCATTTTTTACTTTCTTGCTTGAAAAATAATCTGTGCCTCAGACTGGAGGTGATATTTTTCTTTTTGACATTTCTTTTAAACCTTGACACGCGCCAGTGTTTTGAGTGCATGTCGTAGTAACTTTAAGTCGAGAAAGAGTTACGTATGTTCTTCGAACTCATATGCATTATATACACAAATGCATTCTGACATTGGTTCACTTGGACATAGGCTAAATGTAGCATCAAAACTCAGAGGGTAGAACAACATCCCCCCCCCACCCCCGCCAATAGATGAACATATGAATAAATATTGAAAGTGTTAATCCAAGAATGTCTAATAAGTCTTTCAATCATTGTTTAAGGACCCCCAGTAACTTAGCTGCTTGGATATCTAAAGAGAGTTCATTCCACCACCTCAGTGCAAGATCAGCGAAGAGTTTATATGCATGTTTCTTAATGGAAAGAGGGAACAGTCTAGCTGTGCTGGAGAATACGTGCTTTGAGGTAGGAGGTTGCAGGTCCATTTTTGACTACGTAGGTAAGCATTAGAGTTTTAACTCAAATGCAAACAGCTACAGGAAGCCAGTGGAAAGAGCATAGCAGTGGAGTGATGGTCAAGTGGTCATTATGTAATTGCCAAGTCCATGAGGCCAGGTAACGCTATCTTCAGTAACTGCTGTTCTTTATCAGCTTAATCCTTATGTATTAACATAAACATGTGATGCATGTGCAGGCTGGGTGGATCGGTTGGAAAAAAGTGTCAGGTGTGATGTGCGACAAAAGAGTATCAGCAAGAATGAAAGGAAAGGTGTAGTGGACGGTGGTGAGAGCAGCGATGTTGTACGGTTTAGAGACAGTGGCACTGAGGGAAAGACAGGAGGCAGAGCTGGAGGTCGCAGAGATGAAGATGCTGAGGTTCTCTTTGGGAGTGACGCGGTTGGACAGG
>JAQNCB010000007.1:21291591-21301838 GCA_030068295.1 Euristhmus nudiceps | reverse complement strand
TGCTGAATGTCGGTAAAGTTACGTCCTAGCTCTTCATGATCACCCTGTCTGGTTGTGCCACGGAGACTGTGCGCAGCATTTTTGTTCGTCTGGAATTCAGTCAGTGTTTTCGGGAGTAACGTCAATAAAGGTATGTTTTTGTTTTCACCCATCACTGTCTGCTTGGTCTTGCAAAGGGATGCTACGCAGCCGAGCCTGGTGGAATTTAGCATCCACCTTAACATCCTGACTAAAGTAGCCATGATTAATCAACATTGATCCATATATAAGGTGCACCGTCTGCTTTTGAGAAAATTTAAGGCTTTTGGGTGCGCCTTATAGTGCAGAAAATACACTAGGTAATTGAGATATTGTTGTAAGTAAATTATCATTTGTTGGTGTTAAATTGAAATATGTATTGCCAGCTGGTGATGAATTTTATTCAAATCTTCCTGAGCCATTTGGAGAAATTTACAGTTCTTAGGGAGATGTATGTACTGGTAATTGTTTGTTGTTGAGTGATAAAAGTCTGAACTTAAAATGTCTGTTCACTGCAGATTGTGAGGAGCTTCAGCTCTGGTAAGCGTGAAGGGGGAGATTTCGTGTGTTGTACACTTTCCCCAAGAGGAGAGTGGATCTACTGCGTAGGAGAGGACTTTGTGCTTTACTGTTTCAGCACAGGCACCGGCAAACTGGAGAGAACCCTGACTGTACGTCTACATTTATTCTCCGTATCATGTGTTTAAACCAGTGCTTCTCAAATAGTGGGGGGCACCCCCCGGGGACATGCATTTGCCATACTGTACTAGAATTAAAGAATTAAGTGTAATTGCACATCCACTACAGTAGGTGGCAGTGGCGCTCTCATTGTCGCGCTGTGGTGTCGGGGATTTTTGCAGCGCGCAAACAACCCCTCAAGAAACAACATGGAAAAATTCCTAACAGGAATGAAGAGGAAGGTGGAGAGAGGATTTTTATTTTTCAGTGTCAAATGCTGAAATAAGTTGTCAGAAAATATTCACAGTTTAAATGAGGATTTTTTTTTCAGGCAAATTGGTGCACTTTAAATATTGTCTGTTACAGATTAACATTCTTTTTTTAAAGTTTTTCTTTTTAATGTTAACAAGGATACACTGTTATGCAGAGGTGTCCTAATAATTTCATAGACAAATAATACTATTTATAGTTACGGGGGGTGGCGTCAAAAAATAATTGAGAAGCACTGGTTTAAACACAGTGACATGTAAAAGTTTTAAGAACGTGCAGTGTTTTATCCTTTACACCTGGTGTTATTGCTACTGAGAGAAATTACAATATGATTTCTTGTCACGTCAGGTTCATGAGAAGGATGTGATCGGGATCACCCACCACCCTCATCAGAACCTGATCGCCACATACAGTGAAGATGGACTACTTAAGCTTTGGAAACCATAAGCAACCGCCTGGACCGTTATTTTACTGGAACATGGATCAGGCGTATGCTATTTTTTGTACATATATATTTTTTTGTTTGTTTTCTTAGTGCAGGTTTCCATGTGCATGTGTGGTTGAAGAGATCAGACAGCATGGATACTTCCTTCAGAACAATTTTTGTCTGTGTTCGTTTTTTGTTGTGTAACAAGAGCTAGGTCCATATTCGTCTTGTATTTTACATAAATGATTTTCACCTTTTCAATTAAATATTTTGATCCGGTTTTCATATTTTTCTTAATACTAGATATAAAAGTGTCATTTCATGGATTCCCCACTTGCCGCCCCGCCCCCCCTTTTTTTGCTTAATTACATTAGAATACTCTTTGTGGCTGTATGTAATTAACCAGCACTGGCATGAGGATTCTGAAACGAAGGCAGATTGTTTGATAAACAGTTGAAATGTATAAAGGGAAAGCTCTGAGAACACACAAGGTTAATGATACAGAAGTGAAAAGGGCAGTTAAGGTTCAGGTGTCTGTCCAAAGTAGTGAATCTTGAGGGTGTGCTCTATTAAAAGCTAGAAATGGTTTGAAACCATATGCGTGACCCTGTCACTGCTGACAGCAGGCTGATAAATGGCATGAGCTGCTTGTGCCTTGGGCTGTTAAGTGGATTAAACCAGCCGTCACTGATGTGGAAAACTGAAAGTTCAGAAAGTTAGGAAAGACCCAAACATTCCATTTGCTTCTGTCCTCACTTTACTTTCCTCTCAATCTCGAGGGAAACGATCTTTCTTTATTTACCCTTAATTGTGTTTCATAATCAAATACAACTCCGTTTATAAGGGAAAACTCAGTGAGGGATTTTATCACTTTATAAATAATGCAACAGTTTTGTACACATACAGAATTTGGACTTAAACAATTGTGAAATTATCAAGTTTTTCTGCTTTCAGGGTATAATTGTTTATTAACAGTGTAAAGTACATGCGGACTCTTTTTAGAAACAAGCACTACTCTAGGATCGAGAGTTTCCATTTGACAGACTGGCGCATCTTGGGTGGTGTAAGGATCTCTGCATCTGAGAGGAAGGAAAACACACAGCTCTTAATTCACAGCTCAGATAACACTCTGTGATAGGTGTGTTTTTTCGTGAGAACTCACCCTGCTGGGGAACCATGGTGGGTCTGGGCTGCTGATATGAAGCCATGATGCTGTTGGCTGTTGAATTCGGGCCTGTGATCTAAAACATAGACGTTATGTTCCAAATTCTAAGTTTGTGTCAATAATTTATAAGTACACATCCTTCTGAATGCTAGCGGACCATATGCTCGTTGTGTTTGAAGTCTGGTTTATGTTTAGTCAGAAGTGTTTCATCTTTTACAACAGTAGGAGCATGTTGGTTGTCCTTCAAAAAAGGAACAGTGAACAAGACATGAAGTGAAAGAAAATGATTTATTCTATTTGAACAAAGCGGTGCATCAAGTGAAGTAAGCATGCAGCTTATTTTTCTGAAGCTTCCTCTGAGGAAGTGGTTAATGAAATTTATCATCTAATAAAGTGTGATCTGGGGAATCCAACGGGTCTTGAAAATAGAATATAGTTTGTCAGAATGGTGGAAATTATAATCTATATGTCAAACAACAACTCTTGTTTGAGGGATTGATAAAATGGCTGAAATTTGACCTTTCAAGGTCAAATGTAGCAGACTTACTTGAAAGTCCATATGATTTCTGGCGAGTGTGCCATAGTAATACCATGCTTATGTCACAGGCCAGATCTAAACCGGACTGGATTTAGATCTGGCCCGGGACATAATGTCTACATTCATTTCAAAATTAGTACTGCTAAAGATTCTGTGACCTTGAGTGACCTCGAAAGGTCAAAATAAAGGTCAAGAAAATCCACCATTTGAAAGCATATACCAGTATATGGTTTCCTATCCTGCTTTGCATGTAAGTCACTTAAAATAGCAACTTAAAATTTAAAGGGTGTCAACATTGATCTTCAAAACTTTGACCTTACAGTGACCTTCACCTTTGACCTCGACATTCCAAAACTAAAATACCTCTGGGACTCTGGTGGTGTACTATACAGTAATGCGCCAGTTCATATGAGGCAAGAAAATGGCAGGAAAAACAGCATTTTGATAAACTAGAAGTGAATAAACTGGGCACTTCTACAATATGCAATTCTAGTTACGTCGATTAAAACAAGCGTGTGCTCATGCGTTAAAAGAAAGAATACTGTGCCATATATTGATACGAAAATTAGTTGTATAATGCCAGTGGGGATATGAGATGACTTTTTACTATATTTTGCATTAGACTGTTGCACTCTTTGTCAGAGTTACTGTTAATTTTACACATGAAAAAGGATTTATGAAACTGCAATTTGATGGAAACAGAAACTCCCCATGCATTTACTGTCTTTAGCAGACATGCTTATCCAGAGTGGCTTACAACTCTTTTTTTTTTTTTTTTTTTTTTAAGAACTGGGCAATTGAGGGTGAAGGGTCTTGCTCAAGGGCCCAGCAATGGTGACAGTGGGTACTGAACCGTTGACCTTTAGATCACTGGCCCTTCCCCTTAACCACACCACCACTGCTCTATACAAACACATGCAAGCTTTTAGTAGGTTTGGGTTTAATTTCCTTTTAAATGGCCTTTCAACTTGCAAAACAAAGAGTTTTTAAAATCTTGTAGGGCTGAACAGAGGTGGAAATCTCAAACTCCTAGCATACTTGTTATACGAACTTAATTCATGTCCTTTGTAATTCCCCGTAATGTAAACGATTGTCTTTTTTGATAGCTTAAACAGCATGAGTGGGGTTATTTTCTTTAAACAACCATAACACTGCAACCAGAGCAGAAGTGTTGTGTTTTTCTTACTGGAGTTTGGCTTTGCTGAATTCCTTCGTGCCAGATCTCAGGGATTCCGGTGTCGATGAACTGGAGCAGCTCACTGTAGTTTGACTGCAGGCTGCTGGCCAGCTTGTCAAACTGAAACAGTACAAGTGCCTTCAGGAGGCTGTGGATCTCCTCTGTAGAGGAAAAACGACATGATGCAGTCGATGCTATTTCTCTGATATTACACAACATGGCTTCAGACAAAAGGAAATAAATATATAAAAGGGTATGACAAATATATAAAATAAAAGGCAGAACTACGGTGTCTGTAGCCACTGTCAAAACCTGCCTTCAATAAACATTCATCTGATGTAAGGCAAGAGTAACATCTCTGTTGTTAAGGCACAAATTGAAGCTTACCAGAGTTTCAAAGTATTCCAGCTGAGGAGGTCAATCCAAGCACAGACTCAGTTCTCTACATCCATAACTCATGAGCTGGGACAAACCCTGCAGCACTTTTCACTCAGCTGAGCAGAACTAAAAGTCATTTCTAAACGTACCCCTCATCTTGTCAACGACGTGGATGATCTGGATAATGGCATGAAGGAGGGCAATGTCCTCAAAGGGGCTTCCTTCCTTTAGGCTGTGCTTCTTTCCTTCAGCTTTCCTACGGTTCTTAGATGATCTCCTGAATAAAAGAGCTGAAATCAGCCTCTGGCTTTCAGCATGAACCTATTTTTCCTCCCATGGCTATTGTTTACGTTTCTTCCTCGTGAACTAGCAAGAAAAAACATTTCCTCAGAAAGTATGCTACGTTCTGTAATGTCATAGCAAAGCCGAAATCCAGATATAAGGAAGAAAAACATGTCAAGACATGCCCGTTACTATACAATGCCTGGATTATAAACTTGAACCTGATTATTTTCCAATAACAGCGTTTTATTTTTATTCCGCTTGTACCACAGCAACTCTCCAATGCTAACAGTGTTTAATGTTTATTCATTCATTTTCTAAACCACTTAATGCTAATTTGGGTCCTGGTGAGGCTGGTGCCAATTTCAGCTGACTTTGGGCGAGGGCGGGGCACATCCAGGCCAAAGAGATAAAAGGTGCTTCGTCAGAATAGTGCACGCAAGCAGACTTGCCACAGGGATAGTGTTTTCTGTATCTCATCAAGATATGCCGAGCTGAGTATGACATCACAACCAAGTTCATTACTACTGAATACTCACGAGGAGACACGAGAGTTGCTATGGGAGTACTTTGATCCAAGGCGGCTGCCGGTCAAGACACTGCTAGCTTCAGAGTAGAGTTCAGCATCTGCGCAGTCAGGGCCGTCCTCATCTGCAGTGATCGGGGGGAACAAAAAGACACCAAAAAACATTCAAATATTGACATTAAAGATAGAATTTTTCCAGCTACAAAGTTACAGTGTTTACTGTACTTTTATGGTCACCCACCAACAAACGCTGTTCTGGCTTTCTCTTTCTGCTCTCGCACCACAGCCAGTCTGGTTTTATGGCGCGTGAACAGAGCCCTCTGAGAGTCCACAAAGGCGATTTGTGTGCCGTGAGCTGAGCAAAATTCAAATTTGAGGTGAATACAAAACATTCAGAAGAAGATTACCACTACTGACTAAAGACAAAGAGAAATACAGGGATCCCTCACTTTTCGCGGTTAATGGGGGGGGGGGGTCGAGACCCTACGCGAACACCGAATTTCCGCGAAGTAGGATCGAACCCCCTGACTGACATATACGTACATGTGTATATAATATCAATGAATACATATTCAACACTATAAATGCTTATAACAATTAAACATTCAAAAATAATGCATAACATGTAAATAAAATATAAATAATATAAAATACATATGTGTAATTGTACATAGATGTAAATAAAATGTAAGAAATGTGCTTGAGAGCTGAGTTCCCAACCGGAGTCGGTAATTATTCTTGCGGCCTTTCCCTTACCCTTTTTCCTTTTTAATAATGAAAAAGTTAAGGGAAAGGCCGCAAGGTCACTACCGACTCCGGTATGGGACATGACTCTCAAGTACATTTCTTACACTTTATTTACATCTATGTACAATTACACGTATGTATTTAATATTATTTATATTACAAGCTCACAAGCTGATTGGTCGAGACAAATTTCCCAGCATTCGTGTTGACACACGAAGAAGAGGATGGGATCCGAATCAGTGGCGACCCCTCGTGGCATTTTCCTGAACATTTTCCCTATTTTTTCTTATTTTTTAATTTTTCAATGAATATTTAAAAAAAAAAAAGTCCATGATGCACTGAAGCCGCAGAACCTGAAACGCAATATAGCGAGGGATGACTGTATATACAATACCTTCTAAAAGCGCAGGCTTCAAATTGGTTTCAATGATGTCCGGTCTGTTATAAAGGTAAATCTGTTATAAAGAAATCAACAATAGATTGAAACTAAAGACTGATGGCCTGCAGAAGAAATAATAGTAAGAAATGTTATAAAGCCACAAATGACTCACGAGTCGGAGAGCTTCCTCCCATGCGGTCCCCTCAATCAGGGCTGAAATCGCCTCCTCACTGTCCTGAAAATACACCACACTCCAATTCAATTAACACCGAAATACGACAACAATTTATAGTTATGTTACAGTGAACCCGATTTGTACAGCACAGGGGAATAAAGTCCAATAATGTATAGAAATATATGTAAATATTAGGTCTTGTTTTATTTTCTTACTTCAATTCAAATAGAAGCCTGGGAGGGAATGACTGCTTACACCCACTGTAAGTAGCAACAAATGATTTTCCACAACATTAAACATGCACCACTTATTTGGGGAAGGTGAAGCGGATGTCACTGAATATTCCCAGAAAAGGAACACTGCCACAGAGCCTGAAGCGAATTATTGCTTTTATGTATACACTACACAGGAACATAAAAAGTACACTAAATCATGATTTGTGGATTTGCCCTAGTGGCATGTACTGCATATGACAAAATTGTATCCCGAAAACATAACTGATTCTGTATTAACAAGCTGACTAAAGCTACGAAATAAGTTTTGAACTGATTCAAACTGAAATCAACAGCGGCATTTTCTAAGTATAGAGAAATGTGCTAAAATGAGTAGAATAAGATTAGGATGATAAATGCTGGAATATTTTTGGGGGCATCTGTAGTCTAACGATTAGAGAAACGGCTTGAGGAGGAAAAAGTCACTGGTTCGAATCCCGAACCAGCAGGAAAAATGTGTGGTGATGGGTAGTGAGCTCCACCCTCCCTTACTCCACCTTCATGGCTGAAGTGCACTTGAGCAGAACTGCTCTCTGGGCACCGCAATATACGTACGTGCGTGTGTGTGTGTGTGTGTGCTCTCACTGTTTAGGAGCATGTGTGCGCTCACTTTGTTGGCTTAAATGCAGAGGCAATAAATTCCCTTGCAGGATTAATACAGTAATAAATAATAATAATAATTCCTCTGGGTTGTGCATTTATCACTTGAAATAAGGGGTTCCTCCAGGACTTTGTGAGATTTTATTGTGACAAAGTCTAAAGCTCAATCTTTTGCCGCACATTTTCCAAAAATATTCAGAAGCCTGTTGATGTTTTTAGACTTTTTTATTTTCGGCAATTAAATTGCAGGATTACCTGCAAATTACAAAAATAACAGCCCTGTGTCTGCAGCTTGATATTTTCAAAAGTATCAACAAGGTGCCCAATGCTGATGTCAAATCCAATGTTTATGCAGGAGACTGCTACGACTGGTTAAACTCACAGTATAATACAACGATTGGCCAAATTTGTGAATAGGTCGCGGTGACTGGTTGTAGTTGCGAGGTCGCCGAAAATGCGGAAGGATTGGTTGAATGTGTGTGAACGTGACATCACAAACTCCTGGAGAGACTGTACAACACATTTATTCATTTATTCACCAAGCCCATTACCGGTAATCCTAGTCGGATCATGTGGATGTTGGAGCTTATCTCAGCCAATTCTGGGCAAAGGCGGAGTACACCCTGAACAGTTCACTGCAGGGCCAACACACACTTACTACATTCACACCATCAACTAGGGACAATCAGGAACAGCTAATTACCATGGCCGAATGTGCATGTCTTTAGACTGTGGGAGAAAACCGGAGTAAGAATGCACACAAGCTCCACACAGACATGAACTCGAACTCTGGACCTTCTTTCTGTGAGGTGGATGCGCTAAACACGACAGCACCACGCCACCCGTGGACAAAAACAGTGAGAGGGACAATTGGAAAGGACAACTCGATCACACGCACCTGAGCATATCGCTCCAGCAGCAAAGCAGCCTCGGTATGCCTCCTCATTTCCAGAAGCTTCTCTGAAACATTTAGAAAACACATTTATTTTACTGACTTTAGTCACAGAATAACATCCAAAGCCAATAGTGCACCAAGCGCAAAGGTTCAAAATGATCACTTTCATGCATTGCTGTTATTTCTTGAGGTACAAAATGCCTCCTAAACCACTAGGATGGCTTGTTACCATGGCTGAACACACACACACACACACACACACACACACGAAATACCTGCTAGATCTCGTGCAAGCTGTGTCAACTGTGTGGGTGGCACAGAGATGCAAGTTGCCACAGCGAGGGCGTGTCTCCAGCTGGTGCAGCTGATGAAGGCCTGCAAAGCACGGGGCATCTCTCCACATCGCCATAGCAACAACCCTGCCTGTTCAGCCTTCTGATCCTCCAACAGGTGTTCAGCGTAGGCCACACTTAGCGCCTGAAAACATCACAGAGGGAGTTCAGGTTGTTTATGAATTGATGATGTCTGATTATTCAAATTCATTCATGTATATAAACGTTTTCTACGCCGTTAATTCTGTGAGTCTTAATATTAGTGGCGGTGGCACTAAAATACACAATGTTCAGTGGAAACGCAACACATTCATCCCCACACCAAATAAGCTGAGACCATTGATTTGAGAGGCAGCTTCAAGCACTGCGGCATAAAAAATATAAATTACTAGCACTGTGTATGTTACGTGACATCAGGTGCAGTTGACTGCAATTTCATGTTTTTGTACGCGGTGTAAACCCTTTTATAAACGATCTGCAATTAATTACAGAACAAGCCAAGCTGCTAGAGTTGCATTATAACATAACAACAATACAGTATATTTACTCATACAGTGGAACCTCGAGATTCTTGAATGGCAGTGCCTTGCATAAGTATTCACTCCCCCTATGTTGACAACGAACTGGGACTTTTATTATTTGATCTATTTGATTTAATTCATAACATTTAAAAGGGCAGGAGATACATTTCAGATATGTACTGGTTGCATCAACATTCACCCAAAGCTAATACCATAGAACCATTATAGTCTCCTGGAATCAGCTTTGAGCACCCAGACTTGGATATTGTGACTCGTTCTTCTTGGTAAGTTTCAGGTAAATAATTATGAAAGGCGCTGCATGTTTTCATCCTCAGCTGACAATGTAAATATCTAAATAATCAACAAATGATTTATAATCCTTTGATAGGCTAATATATAAAACAGGGTGATATTTTAATGCCTTCTAGACATTACATCTGGTTCAGACTTTCTGCCCATGTGTCCTGAGCTAATGCACCCAGTCTGGCTTCAGGAGCATTTTTAGGAATAACCTTGTATTGCTGACTGTCTACAGGGTAGAGCTGCAGAGCTTCTATGTACAGCTTCTGATCCTTCACCAAATTTAATAACTCTGTGAAGTGCTCCTCGCCTGAGAGAGAGAGAGAGGGGGGGGGGACTAATGATATAGCTCCTGTGCCTGTATATTTTCCATTCATGCTGTTAACCTATAGTCAGACTGTGGAAGCTCTCACCACATTTGCTGAGGTGATGTAAGGCCTTCTTGTATCTCTTCAGGTGTTTGTCTATGGTATAGCGTTGGTAATTAGGTTCCAGAGTTTTCAGCATGTTCAGGAAGGAAAGATATTCTTTCGGGTCCTAGAGATGATAACAGCAGTAAAAACATAC
>JAQNCB010000007.1:21111204-21124026 GCA_030068295.1 Euristhmus nudiceps | reverse complement strand
AACAATTTCACTCAACAATCAACAATTTCAAACATTTCACTCACAATCCACACAACCAGCTTGCACAACAGCTTAACACCACATTACTGGTCTGCGGTTAGGCAGCGACATACACAGAAAGCTGCAAGGCTAGTAAGTATGTCTGGCCTGATCCTACAGAAGAGCTACTGTCGCACAAACTGCTGGAACTGTTATTGCTGGCTGTGATTGAAAGGTGACTGAACACACAGTGCTTTGCTGCTTGCGAGTATGGGCCTGCCTAGACGCAGATCAGTCAGGTGGTGTTAAAGTTATAGCCGATTGGTGTATATTTGCCTGTAAAAACCCAAATATAATCAGTACAAACGGTTTAAAGCTAATTAGTATGATTAGAAGAATTAGAAGAAATTCTCACTGTATCCCTGAATTCCTGTCTGTCTTTGCAGTGTGTGAATCTGGATAAATTGGAGCCTGTGAGCACTGAGGAGAAGTTAGTGAATGATTCTCTTGGTCTGCTGGACAACAGGAAGTTCTGGGCTGGAATTGTGTTCACCGATATTGACAAAAACAGCTCGGAGCTTCCTAACCATGTCAAATACAAGATCCGTATGGACATTGACAATGTGGAGCGCACCAACAAGATCAAGGATGCGTATGTCAACATTTGGACATTTTAAGCTTCGTCATTAAATACTGAACACATTTTGGTGGTAAATATTTGGTTTTATTTATTTTTTCCCTTCTTTAGGTACTGGGACCCTGGCCCCAGAGCTGACCCATTTGAGGACTTGCGGTATATTTGGGGTGGTTTCTCTTACCTGCAAGATGTCATAGAGCAGAGCATCATCAGAGCAGTAACGGGGACAAAAGAGAAGACAGGGGTCTACATCCAGCAGATGCCTTACCCATGCTATGTTGACGACATGTGCGTTTCTTGAAAAATTGGTAAAATTATTATGGACATAGTTTTCATTGTTGCATTGCGGCGCATGTCAACCTTACAGCGAGAAAGTCCTGGGTTTGCGGCCTGGGCCTGGGTCTTTGCACTCCAATTTTCAAACACAGTCCAAAGTATTCACATTAGGCTCATGAACTTGTCCAATTGTGTGATGGCCCCGCGGTGGGTTGGTGAGCTGTTCATGGTGTACTCCGCCTTCACCCAAAGTTAATGAATTAATTAATGTTACTATTCTTTTTTGTAGGCCAGATTCTAAAGTTTTGTTGTTGTTGTTTTTTCTCTCTCTCTCTCTCTCTCTCTGTAGTTTCTTGCGTGTGATGGGTCGCTCCATGCCCCTCTTCATGACCTTAGCCTGGATGTACTCTGTGGCGATTATAATAAAGAGCGTTGTCTATGAGAAGGAGGCTCGTCTCAAGGAGACCATGAGGATTATGGGATTGGATAACGGTATCCTGTGGTTCAGCTGGTTTATCAGCAGTCTTTTACCACTGCTTATGAGTGCTGGGCTACTAGTATTCGCACTCAAGGTATTTCCAGCATGTGCCTTAAGCCTCTTTGGTGTATAATTTAATAAGATTGAATCACATATTTTTCATTATCAGAAACACGAAGAATATAATAATTATTGTTGTAATATTTATTGTGTATTGAATAGATATATGAAGTTCCTTGTAGAAATATAAATCAAATATTATGTGATGAATCATACTAGTATGGTCTCATTATACAATTCTCATTGTCCAAAAAGGGTTTATCTCTGGGTTATTACCATATTTTTAATTACAGTACTAATAACTTGTCTGATATATATGTTTATCAATATAATTTCCTTTAATATTCATTCCCTATTCTCAATATATAATATGATTAGATGCACAGGATAATTAACATGTATCTGTAACACACTGCTCTTTTGTTTCATAGATACATGATCAACAGCATTATGGAATATACACAATAGTAAATATTTAATAAAGAAATGGATCTTTTTTTTAATCTTTTCTCTGCAGATGGGGAACCTGCTGCCCAACAGTGACCCTTGTGTGGTCTTCCTCTTTTTGGGCTCCTTCGCTGTGGTCACAATCATGCAGTGTTTCCTCATTAGCACAGCATTTGCTCGCGCGAACCTGGCCGCAGCGTGCGGGGGGATTATCTACTTCACGCTTTACCTGCCCTATGTGCTGTGTGTTGCATGGGAGGAGTACGTGGGTCTTTCTGCCAAAGTTATTGCTGTAAGTCTACACCACGCATCAACATACGTTCCAGCAGTGTCCCCATGGCAAAGTGCAGCCTGTACACAGCCTGGTATCTTTGCCAGGAGCGGCCTTGCTGAATAATCTTATCTTGCTCTGACTGACAGCTCCAAATTGCTTGGTTTATGGAAAGATGGGGTCATTGCTGCTATGCTATGCGTCATATGGCAGAGGCCACTTGCTGCAATTCTAGATTAATGATAGGATTTATTTATTTAGCATGGCGTTTTAGTAAAAAAAATTGTTTCCCCGATCTTGATCTGGCTTTTTACTTTATTACAAGCCTCTGTTTAAAAAATTGGTCCCACCCCCAGCTCAACTCTGTTTCTCTAATTTTGACAGATGGGGTGAAGTTCGTCCCCAGAACAGTAAACGTTTGCAAAGTGCATGAACAATTGCTCCTTTCAAACAACTGTGATACCTTAAACCAACTCTTGAGTTCTTATCTACAGAGTCTACTCTCTCCTGTGGCTTTTGGGTTCGGCTGTGAGTACTTTGCCCTATTTGAAGAACAAGGAGTAGGGATCCAGTGGAGCAACCTCATCTCTAGCCCAATGGAAGGCGATGACTACAGTCTCACTACGACCATTATCATGATGTATTTTGATGCCTTCCTATATGGAGTCCTGACCTGGTACATTGAAGCTGTGTTTCCTGGTCAATATGGCATTCCCAGACCATGGTACTTCCCATTCACCAAGTCTTATTGGTTTGGAGAAGGGGATCAGAATAAGGCACACAGAGTACATAGAAAGAAGGCGAATGCAGGAGGTAAAAGCATAATAAGATATAACATCAGTAATTCTAAACAAAATAGGAATGTTTTCCCCATGTAAAGTTTGCATTTCACCCAACACTATTTGTCCTTTTTACATTTCTAGCTGTGTGCAGTGAGGAAGAGCCCACTCACCTTGACCTGGGGGTGTATATTAAGAACTTGGTGAAGGTCTATCGGCATGGCAAAAAGCTTGCTGTGGATGACCTGACACTGGGATTCTATGAAGGTCAGATCACATCCTTTCTGGGACACAATGGAGCAGGAAAAACCACCACCATGTAAGAAGCTGTCAGATGAATGAATAACAACAGGGATTTTTTTTTTCATCATTTAATACAAAAGTCAATGCGACAGACTGACGTTTCATAAAGGGAGTGTGACAGGGCATTTTTTGATGTTTCAGGTCCATCCTGACTGGTTTGTTTCCACCAACATCTGGCACAGCCTACATCATGGGCAAAGATATCCGGTCAGAGCTAAGCGCTATCAGACAGAGCCTTGGAGTTTGCCCTCAGCACAACGTCCTCTTCAGCATGTAAAGGCTCTTCATTCATTACATAACACACCTTTATATTTGATTAGAATTAATTATACCGGCAGCTGCATTTTAATTTGCAACAGGTACAACTCAAATAATTATGTGCTATAAAATCTGTTAATGAGATACATATTAAGTTAATTATTAGAGCCATTCTTGAAAAGATTACAATTGGATATGTGGTGTGCTTAGGCTGACCGTTGAGGAACACATCTGGTTCTATGCACGACTCAAGGGGCTGTCTGAAAAGAACGTGCAGGCTGAGATGGATCAGATTTTGTATGACACAGGTCTGCCACATAAACGCAAGTCCAAAACCAGTCAGCTTTCTGGTAGGTGGAATGAGCCTGAGAACTGATAAAACTATCACAGACGTGCATAACATAAGTGGTAATAATGTCTTATTTCCCACAGGTGGTATGCAGAGGAAGCTGTCAGTGGCCCTCGCATTTGTTGGTGGCTCAAAGGTGGTCATATTGGATGAGCCAACTGCTGGGGTGGACCCTTACGCTCGCAGGGGCATCTGGGACCTTCTGCTGAAATATCGTTCAGGTTTGCTTCAGCCTCAAATCGAATTATAGGAGTACTGTATGTACAGTCAAATAATAACGAAATAATTTAGCTCATGATGAGGAATAATTTGTGTCATAGGCCGAACCATTATCCTTTCCACTCATCATATGGACGAAGCGGACATCTTGGGTGATCGTATAGCCATCATCTCTCATGGGAAACTATGCTGTGTGGGTTCATCTCTCTTCCTGAAAACTCATTTGGGAACTGGATACTATTTGACTCTGGTTAAGAAGGAACCGGAAGCTTCTTTGAGCTCCAGTAGAAACTCCACCACCACCATGTCTTATATCAAGAAGGTTAGGAGATTTCTTCTATTAATACTTATAGGATAAATATTTCAAATAGAGGTTTTGTTTTTCCTGCTGCATGGATTCGGTAATTATTTTATATATTTTCAAATTGGCTGGATTCTAGTGAATGATAGTTACTTATTTGATATGACAATAGTTGTTTGTTATTAGAAAAACACTTGAGAGGTGATCAAAACTGATAGTCTTGTACACCGTCCTGGATTTTTTTGTCGTCCGCTACGGTAAGTTGGTTACTTTGCGTTTGTAGCCTTATGTAGCCTGGAGATATTTGAACCCATCTCCAATGCAGGTCGCTAGAAGTCGTTATCAGAGTGTGGTGTAAAATTACAGACGAGCGACTGAATACTGTTGAACTTTTAGAATCATGATACTGTGATTGCATTTAATTATATTCTCCGATATGAAGGACCACATGAAAAACCACACAACCATACTGAATAGTTTATATTTATGTCCCTGGTGTCATTACTATTTAGGAATATTACTTAGCTGTGAGATTAATCCACAGAGGAAAATCCATGGTTACCTCGGCCTAGGAAGTTATGTTTTTGCCGTTGTTGATTTGTTTCCTTATTTGATTTTTCATTTGATAGCAACTATAAGTTATGGCCAGATTTTGATTATATATTTTTGGAGGGGTGGAAATGGACAATAACGCTTCATTGGATATTAGAGATGATCAAGATCAAATACTGGATCCAGGAATTTACATGGTTCTTTAATACTGTAAGCTTGGATGATTTTTTTGGAAGTGTGGTATTCAATTTAATTCAATTTAATCCTGATCAAGACTTGATTGTCATATTGACGGCTACACAATGAAATTAAAAGTGTCACATCTTAAGGTGCATTAAAACACTAAACAGAATTATAAATACCTAAAACAGAATTATAAACATAGAGTACAAAACAATAACGCAATTCAATCAGGTGATAAATAAAGATTAATAAATAAACCCATCATGTACATTGCGGGACTAATATTGTACCTAATCTAAGCTTTGCCAAGAGTCTGATGATAGGACGGTCATAATGAATATTTGTTTATTGTCCTTACAGCCCATGGGAAAATGTTGCAACAAGTCGAGAGGGTGCTATGCACTTTCTGTTTTTACTTATTTGTTTATTTATGTTTTGCTTGGTTGAGGTTTGCGCTCTCTGAGTGCCTGTAGTTTTTTATTATTATTGTTGTTGTTGTTGTTGTTATTATTTTTAGTAGTACCTTACAACAACAGTTTTCTATGTCAAATTCTAAGCTTGTATGAATTGTCTATTTCAGGATGAAGAAGACTCGGAGAGCAGTTCTGATGCTGGCTTGGGCAGTGATCATGAGAGCGATGCTGCCACAGCTATAGGTAAGCTTTTAATCTCTGATCAACCTAAGGTCAGGATTATCAGACGGATAATAAAAAGTCTAAGCTAACACCTTAATCCTAAATTTAACCCTGGTATTAATCTAACTACTTCCCCATTATGTGTGACTGTGAATGTGTACACAGATCCACCTGTTGTTCCTGCAGACATCCCTCTAATCTCCGGTCTGATCCTCAAGCATGTCCCCAATTCACGCATGGTGGAAGATCTGGGACATGAGATCACCTACGTCCTGCCTTATGAATCAGCCAAAGATGGGGCCTTCGTCGATCTCTTCCATGATTTGGATGACCACCTTTCCGATTTGGGCATCTCAAGTTATGGTGTTTCAGACACCACACTCGAAGAGGTACAGCTTACACAGTATATGCATAATATATACATATTATTATCATAGTATATAGTTTTTAGTTAGTACGACTGATATTGTAATTACTATATTATTAGCATTCATATAATATTAGTATAACAACAACAACAATAATAATCATAATGATGATGATGATGATGTTGTTAGATTTTTCTGAAAGTGGCCGAGGACAGTGGGGTCGATACTGAAATGATGTCAGGTAAGATTTTCACTTGTACTTTTCACTACTAATTTAAACCATCGGTAAATACATAAAAATGTGATAATAGGTCTTCTTATACTTGGGTTTGTGTTTGCGCAGATGGCACACTCCCCACACGCAGGCGCAGACAACATGCTTTTGGAGCTGATCACCAGAGCTGCCTTAAACCCTTGACTGAGGATGACAATCTTGATGGCAATGAATCTGAAGCTGACCCGGGTACATTTAATTACTCTCAGTTAAACCTGAGCAAAGAATGTTCTGTTTCTTTTTAAGACAATGTTGCAGCCAAAAACAATGTGTGCAATTTTTTTTTGCACTTTAGATTCCAGGGAGACAGATCACTTAAATAGCACTGATGGGAAAGGATCGTACCAAGTCCAGGGCTGGAGCCTGAAGAGACAGCAGTTTGTGGCCTTGCTGTGGAAAAGGTTCCTGTATGCTCGCCGTTCCAGAAAAGGCTTCTTTGCCCAGGTATGAAGAGAACAGCTTTGGATTCTGATTGAATTAAACAATTTGGAGGTAGCAATGCTGTGTGTCTCACTTCTGCTTTGTTCTGTTCTGCAGATTGTTCTGCCGGCTGTATTTGTGTGTATCGCTCTTGTATTTAGTCTTATTGTTCCTCCCTTTGGAAAATACCCCAGTCTTGCCCTGCAGCCATGGATGTATGAGGATCAAGTTACCTTTATTAGGTATTTAACCCTGGTGTGCACCTAATGTGGTATTAAATCCTGTATTATCAACAAGTCATAGTTCATTATACCATATACATAATATATATATATATATATATATTAAAAGCATGCTGGTTTATGCGTGATCAAATTTTATGTTATTGAGGTATTGTCTGCAGCACAAATATCTCAAGCGCTTTCTCCTTTCTTGCCGATAATATAATGTGTTTAAGCATAACATTTACTCAGCGAAGTAATTCTGTTGTTGCATAGTGGTCCATCTCACAGCAAGAAGGTCTGTGGTACGAGTACATTTCAGCTGGTGCTTTTTTTGTGGAGTTTGTATGTTCTCCCTGTGCTTGTGTGGGTTTATTCTGGCACTCCGGTTTTATCCCATCGTCCAGTCCAAAGACATGCACATTAAGTTAACTGGTTGATCCAGATTGCCCCTAGGTGTAAGTGCAAATGCGAATGGGTGTGTGTGTTGTCCTGCAATGGTCCGGCGAGCTGTTCAGAGAGAACCCCATCTTTGTAATGGCTTAGTAATGGGTGAGACAGGCTCCAGCCTTCCCGCGACCGTAATAGTATTGAGCGGCTAGGCAGATGAGTGAGTGAGTAATTGTTAACTAGGATCTGTAAACCATATTTCAAGAGGCGAAAATCCTTATGAGGCAGATCACAAAATTCTGTGAGATGAGATTCATGAGATTCAAGATTCTCTGTCCTAAAATGGAGACTTTGATTTTTTTTCTTAACAGCAATGACGCACCTGAAGATGCCAGCACTCAAAATTTACTCTTTGCACTAACAGAAGGCCCTGGCTTTGGAACCCGTTGCATGAAAGGAGAACCAATACCGTAAGTAAATCTTTATATGAAGTAATCTATTGACGACTATGTTTCGTGAATTTTAATACAGAATGATTATCTGTATAATAATCCTAATTATTACGTTTAACTTGTGCAGAGATGTTCCCTGTACTATGGGTGATGAAGACTGGTCCATACCAGAGGTTCCAGAAAATGTGTGGGAGGTGTTCAGGAATGGAAACTGGACCATGGAAAACCCGTCACCAGAGTGTGAGTGCAGCTGTAATGGCAAGAAGAAGATGCTCCCAGAATGCCCTGCTGGTGCTGGAGGCTTTCCACCTCCAGAGATAAAGATCAGTGAGAGGGACACACTTCAAAACCTGACTGGAAGAAACATCTCGGACTACTTGGTGAAGATGTACGCACAAATCATTGGCAAAAGGTAATAGTGCTCTGAACAGTTCAGACCTTCTGGGGCTCTCAGTCATTCCCTTTGTCATGACTTTCCTGGAAAAATATTAATGTTGTTCCATCTGTTTTATTCAAGTTTGAAGAACAAGGTGTGGGTGAACGAGTTTCGGTATGGAGGGTTCTCACTGGGTGCCCGAAGCAGTCAGGTTCTCCCACCTGCTAAGGAGATTGATGATGCCATTTCTCGAGTGAGGGAAATATTCCAGCTGGAGAAGGTAAACCAATTCATTTTAATATATTTTAAAAGACAATGCCATGACCTGTTAGGTTTGTTAACTTGGGGTTATTAGATGTTATTCTGAGTGGATAATGCTTGTCACGGTCACTTGGAGCACGCAGCGGTATCACTAACACTTTAAAAATGGAAAATAAACTGGAAGGACACTTGTAACAGAAACATTTGCTAATGTTTCTGTGCAGTATATAGTAAAACTTTGACTGAACTTAAAAAGATGAACTCATGGTGCGTAATTTCCTTATATTTGTGGGTAGTATATTGAATTAAACCTGTAGATCTTTATATAAGTTTTTCAAGTTATTTGTTATCGCTTGAACAGCGTTTAGTTGTTCTTCGATAGGTAAGTTTAAAATACATGTATGTACTTGGAGCTCACCTGCTACTGTCAGGCCTAAAAATATATTATGGAAATCTTGTTTTGGCTTGTTTTTCTTATGTTCTCATTAGAACAGATAATGTAAAGATTTAGCCAATGCCTAAAATTGGAGCATTGCAAAAGTTAAATTCAGGTTTCAATGTGAATTCGTTTTCATGACCCCATCGATGATGTAATGTACTGAATGAGAATATGAAGTTAGTTGGTGTGAGACAAGAGGATGCGGAGGACAGGGATGGATGGGAACAGATGATTCGCTGTGGCGACCCCTGAGGGGAGAAGCCGAAAGAAAAATAGTAGTACTAGATCGATGATGTAATGTCGTGTAACCATTACGTTATGATCATCCCCTCCGCAAAGTTTGGATATTTTCTGAAAGTGTTAAGCTATTGAGATGAGATTTCTTTAATGGAAACCCAATATCACCAGAGAGAGATGCCATTACGCCTGGTAGACTTACTTCCATGAGCACATTATATGCACCAGAAACATCATGCGCTTCCTCAATGTGATTGGGTTAAAAGCCTTTCTATTCGAATGAGTAATACATTGCATGGCAGTAATAGTTTGTTTTGCCAGATAAACGCCTAAGATACCTACTGCATACAAAAAAGATCACATTGACTCTATACCAAATTTTTCTTAAGTATAATGTTGTTCTACAAAATTGATGAAATAAGGCACAGCAAAAAGAAGGCGAAGTAACATTTTAGGTACAAACATGTTTATGATTTGATGAAAGAGTTGAGGCCCTGCAGTGGCCTGGCAAGCTGCTCAGGGTGTGCTCTGCCCTCGCCCAGAGTCGGCTGAGATGGGTACAAGCCCCGCCACAGCCCTAATTATGATTAAGTGGTTCAGAAAATGAATGAACGTCTGGAAAAAAGGGGGGAGAACAAAGCAAAGGCTTAATCACTTACTTACTTTTTACTCTTATTTGGTATCATAAACTATAAATATTTATAAATACAAGGATCCCTCACTTTTCACAGTTAACGGGGTCGAGACCCTACTCGAACGCCGAATTTCCGCGAAGAAGGATCGCCCCCCCAACTGATGGATATGTACATGTATATGTGTATATAATATCAATAAATACATGTTCAACGCTATAAATGCTTATAATAACAATTAAACATTCAAAAACAATGCATAAGATGTAAATAAAATGTAAACAATAAGTAATAAGATGTAAATAAAATATAAATAATATAAAAGACATACATGTAATTGTACATAGATGTAAACAAAGTGTAAGAAATGTGTTTGGTAGCCGAGTCCCAAAACGAAGTCAGTAGTGAGCTTGCGGCCTTTCTCTTAACTTGTTCCCTATTTAATAGCGAAAAATTTAAGGGAAATGCCGCAGGATCACTACTGACTCTGGTTTGGGGTGTGGTTCTGAAATATCTCAAGCTAATTGGTCGAGACGAATTTCCCAGCATTCGTGTAACACAAGAAGAAGAAGAGGCTGGGCTCCGAATCCGAGTCAGTAGCGACCCTTGCGGCATTTTCCTGAACCCCAATTTTTCCTTATTTTTTCTTTTTTTCTATGAATATTTTTTAAAAATCCACGATGCACTGAAGCCGCAGAACCTGAAGTGCGATATAGCAATGGATGACTGTATACCCAAAATGTAACTTAAGCTTTTGTATATAATAATTGTTGTTATTATCCTGTAAATTATATCAGCTGTACTTAATAATTAACCAAATATCTAATAATTTGAGTTCTCCTTTTTATCTAGAACTCAGGGACAGCAGCTGATCGCTTTCTAAACAGTCTATCTGCTTTCATCAATGGCCTGGACACCAAAAATAATGTGAAGGTGGGTAATTTTAACCATCTAGATATGGTGGGGTTTTTTAGTCTATGGAATTGGTATGAAGTTTGAGTAAACATTGTGTAATTTTTTTTGTCAGATTTGGTTCAATAACAAGGGATGGCACAGCATCGGCTCCTTCCTCAATGTGTTGAATAATGGTATTCTGCGGGCCCATCTGCCTCCGGAGAAGGACCCAATGGAATATGGTATCACAGCCTACAATCACCCTCTGAACCTTACCAAAGAGCAGATCTCCCAGGTGGCACTGTGAGTGATCATGAACATTTTCTTGTGGGTTTTTTCAATAGATTCACGTAAAAATGGTTTCCTTACATATTTTACATGTTTCTTTCAGGGTGACAACCTCAGTGGATGTGCTGGTTTCTATCTGTGTTATTTTCGCTATGTCCTTCGTCCCTGCTAGTTTTGTTGTGTTTCTCATCCAAGAACGTGTGAGCAAGGCGAAGCATATGCAGTTCATCAGTGGAGTACAGCCTTACCTCTACTGGCTCGCCAATTTTATCTGGGATATGGTATATATATATATATATATATATATATATATATATAGCTTTTTTTTCTAAAATACCTTTTATGCTGTTGAGATCATTCATTTGTGTTTTTAAACACATTCTTCTGTATTTCAGTGCAATTACATCGTCCCGGCAACTCTGGTTATCATCATCTTTGTGTGCTTCCAACAAAAAGCCTACGTGTCTTCCACCAATTTGCCGGTACTTGCCCTGTTGCTGCTTCTGTATGGGTAAGTGTCCCCTCAATAAAGTCTATGATTTTATAATAAATGTACTAAATATTTATGATGATTAATGTTCTCCCCTTTTTCAGATGGTCCATCACACCTCTGATGTACCCGGCCTCCTTCCTGTTCAAGATCCCCAGCACTGCATATGTTGTCCTGACCAGTGTCAACGTACTGATTGGGATCAATGGCAGTGTGTCCACTTTTGTTTTGGAGTTGTTTGGTGGTGATGTACGTGTTCTTTTATTCAGCTTTTAAACAAAAAAAATTCCTTTACCCTGAGTTAACACTGGGGCCTGAAGTCTTTGATCTTCGAAATTTGAGAAAATCTTGAGGAGCCTGGGGGGTTATGGGATCGAATCGTAATGATCCTGCAGGAACTTGGTGGATTCATGACGATGGTGATGAGCATGACTGTCAAAAATTTTGCCACTACTTATCACTATATATTACATTTTGACTCCAATCGTTGTAGAAGGTGGGAATCATAGTAGAGCACAGTAGAGCTGAACAGACCTTAACAGAGCATAACAAACCTTGATATGTCATCGTGGGGGATCTTAATGAACTTGGAAACATAATTCCTTTAAGTTTCTTCCCATGGATGCCCCCTGCCTCCTTTTTTATACCACAATCGTTCTCCAAGCATGATCATAAATCTTGGCGTTCCACACTTTTTTGAATCTCAGAGATCGGGGACATGGACATGCTCCCAAGTGGCGCATCGACAAGGTGCCTGACTATTAACCCAGACATCCCAAGTTTGAATCCAGGTTAATGCCACAGCCGTCCATAACTGGGAGTTCATAGGAGCTAATTGGCTGAGCTCTCACTGATGGGAGGGACGGCATATGCGCACTTCCCTGTCACAGCGATTGACACCAATCATAGGTGTCTGTGAACTCATTCGCACAAGGGGGTGGAATAGTGTTTTCCCTCCGAGTGTGTTAGACCGCCCGCAGTTCGAAAAGAGGCGGGTGACTAGCATTGCATGTCACGGAGGGGGGGTGTGCATGCTTTCACCACTCCCTGGTCGTGGTGGTCGTGTGATAGGGAAGTCAATACCTGATGGGTGGGAATTGGATATGATTAAATGAGGGAGAAAATGGGGGTGAAAAAAAACTAGTGTGAAATGTATGTCTAAGCTTTACTAACTGCAAATTTTCAAGTTAATGATTTGACTTAAATATCATCCATAAAAATATGCTTGATAACCAAAACCCAATGAATGACGAATCTTGTCTTTCTTCCTCTTTAGAAAGTTGGTAGTATCAATGAAATACTGAAGAACGTGCTCTTGATTTTCCCTCACTTCTGTCTGGGACGTGGCCTGAT
>JAQNCB010000007.1:20944997-20958837 GCA_030068295.1 Euristhmus nudiceps | reverse complement strand
ATGTATTACAATATGTATTACATGTATTTACTGTACAAGTACAATATAAATGTATTATTTGGGTGTGAAATGTTCAGTACTACTGTGCTTTTACAGAACTTTGAGTTGATTTTACTTGTACACTATTAAGCACTATTAAGTATCCCACTTCACTCCGCCGGACTATTCACTAATTCGGACACCCTAACCCCGTCTTAGTCCGTACGAGCGAGGTTTAACTGCATATATATAACAGGGCTCGAAATTCGCAGTAGTCCGGTCGCCATATGCGACTTAATTTCTCATTTGGCGAGTTAGTTCAGTTACCAGCTCGCTCAGATTGGTGAGTTGAAAATATAGAATAAAAGCGGACATTTCAACACGGCGCTTGTATATGAACGTGTTACCTATTTTGTATGGAAAAATAAAGAGCGCGCGCTGGGTCTGTCTGAGTCGCGCGTGCTCGGTCTGTCACACAAGTCATATGATGGTGTTGCCACCCTACCTTTAGATTTTAAGTATGATGTAAAATAAATGTCAATAATATTGCTTACAAATACATTTGATGCTAATTCATGTGTGGGGAAGAAGTGTTACTTAAAATATTTCAAAAATACTGAAAAAAAGTCATGAAGAATACTGAAAATCTATATCTGCGGTAGGAATCGCTGTATGCGAAGCAGATTTCAATACACGTGTTTTTGTTTGACATCTTCAACAGTCAAAACAGCTTTGTAATGTGGAATCTTTTGAAAGGTATTAAGCCGCCACCTGAGACGGGAAAAATCATAATTATTTTTTATTTTATTTTGGTGGTCTGAGTTGTTCTAATTTTTTTTTATTGAACAAAAGTATAAATAAGTATTTCAAAAATACTTTTGAAATAAAATAAAATGCATATTAGTTATGAACAATTGTATAATACATAATCTTGGGTTGAACTCACTGATATCAGACACACTTTGGCTCGTTGATTTTCTGATTGGCTAGTAACTTTGTTAGGTAACGAGTCCGGCTGGCTAGTAAAAACAAACAAACAAAAAAAAAACTAATTTCGAGCCCTGTATAATACAAAGATAGAACTAAGAAATATGGCACAGCAATGTACCTTATTCAGTAATCTAACATCTATATGAAAGGATCACACTAATAATTTATTAACAGAAACTACATAAATAGCTAGCAATTATACACCAAACATGTGGGGAACATCAACATCCACCCAGCCTGAGGCACATAATTATTTAATATATACGGTACATAAGTTTATACAACACAGGAACATGAGCAAAAAAAAAAAAAAAAAGAACAATAAATTATATTTTCATTCATTAATTTTCTGAACCCCTTAACTCTAATTAGGGTCACAGGGAGGCTGGTGCCCATCTCAACTGGCTCTGGGCGAGGGTGGAGTACACCCTGGACAATTCATCAGGCCATCGCAGGGCAAACACTCACACAACCAATCACACACTCGCACTTAAGGGAGATTTGGAACAGCTAATTAGCCTACTGTGCATGTTTTTGGACAGTGGGAGGAAACCGGAGTACCGGAGAATGCAAGTAACTCGGCTACCTAAAGGTGTTGTTTGTTTTCTTTTTCATCACTGATTCAAAGTTTTCGAACATACTGTGCATAAACACACAAGAAAAAAAACTAACGAAAAACATTCTTTATAATTTATATTTCCATTTTCGAGTGGGACAATCATGACTCCGCCTGCCTCAACTGACCGTGATAAACCACAAGTCAGCCATTTTGAGTCCAGCATTATCCACACACGATAATGACTTCAATCCCTTGATAACAACCAATTAAATTGTGCTATTCCTGTGTAGTATATTCCAATAATAAGGAGAATGCACATGCTCTGTAATGTACTCACTGCTCATTTTGTCTGGTTGGGACACCACTGGCTCTTGTATATTCCAGGTGACTCGTTTGCCCTGTGATTTGGCTTTGGTGCCTGCCATTACCAACACTGACTCCATCTCCTGTTTGACCTCTGCTGGCTCCTTGTCCATATTAGCCTGAGCCTCCTCAGAACCTCCAGTTTCTGGCTCATCCTTCATTTCCTTCTTAATAAAGTCCAAGTTGTCAATCAAGTAATCCACGTTGATCTCTTCATCTGAGGAGTCCACAGGTTCTTGTTTTAATTGGCATGATGCTTGTAGAGGTTCTACCGTCATCTCCTCTTTTGGCACCACAGACAGGCTTTCTGATTCACAGTCAGTCATCTTTTCAGAATCTGTGGGAGCAGGTCCAGGTGAAGACAAATTAATCACAAGAGCATCATCATCACTGGAGGAGTCTTCATCATCAGGCCAAATCTGTTCTACTTTCACCTGCTTTGGTGGTTGATAAGTGAGTAGCTGCGACTCTTTACTAGATAGGTACTCTTTCTCATTTTCCATTTCATCTTCCTTGATTTCAATAGGCTTCAGTTCATATGATTCGTGAGAGACACTAACTGAAAGAACATCCTCTAAAATTTGCTCTTCAGACTGCTCCGTTAATTGTGAATTCTCTTGACTGCTGGAATCAGTCTCCTTTTTAATTGCAACACCTGAAAGTGTAGCAACGCATTCACTTTGTTCTGCCTGTAACTCTTTCAGTAAGAGCGCATTTCTGTCTGGACTGCAATTCGGCTCCTTTTCCTCAGTAGAAACCGATGCTACACATCTCTCGGTGTGACGCTCTCTGCAGCGAGGGCCTTCTGAAATATTATCTCTCCGCCTCCGGTCTCTAGAAGTTGATCTAGACCTTTTCCTTTTTGATCTTATTTCATGCCTCTCCCACGATCTTGAAGATCTTTGTGAAAAGGTTCGCTCTCTCCTCCTCTCTCTGGATCTGGACCTGGATCGAGACCTAGATCTAGAGCGGGACCTTGACCGTGAGTGATGGTATCTTTTCTTCTTGTACCTTTTCTGTCCCTCTTTCTCTCTGTTGTCATAGCGGTCACGGCTCTCATGCTTCCTTCTTCTCTTCCTTGAGCTTTCGCTGCTGCTGGAGCGAGTCGAGCGCCTCCTGTCTCGTAAACGACTTTGCTCTCTAGACCTTGAGCGAGATCGCCTGCGGCGTGGAGATCTAGAGTGGGACCGCCTTCTGTCTGTTGACCGTGAGTGCTTCTTCTGTTTCTCAGACTGTTCGGAGGCTTTGTAAGGAGGACTGCTGGACGCACACTGTGACCGCTTCTCCTCTCCTGAACTGGCACATGTTGACTGTGGTATTTCTTTCTCCTTGCCCCTGTGATTTACACCAGAATGTCCTGATACTGATGAGACTTCATGTATAAATCCATTTCCTTCGGTTACCTGAGGCACAACTGGAGAGATTGATCTTACAGGAGATGGTTCAACATCTGGTTCAGACTTTATCTCTATCTTGACCTCCTGGTCACTGTGGTGACTGGAAAGTGAACTCGATCTGGAACGATCCAGAGGCGTTGTTAAATGAGCTTCAGAATCTCCTCTGTCGTCTCCATCAGAGACCACAGGGCTCCCACTGTAAGCCACAAGGGCTGAAAGACTCTCAGATCGAGCTGATAGCAGGGTGGATGGCTGATGAGAAGGCGATGACCACGAGTCATCCTTGGGAAGGGCTGGTTCCTTTTTAACTTGCACCATTATTCCAGAAATTTCATTGTCCACAGGCAAATCCAAGTCCATAGACTCCGTTTTAATTTCATGGTCATCCATAGATTCCGTTTTAATTTCATGTTTAGCATCTTCAGTTTGCCCTACAGTTTGTATTCTAGGTGGAGGGCTTTGTAAACTCGTTTCTCGCTTGTCATTCTCATTCTCTTTTTCAGAGTCTGAGGCATCAGAACCTGTGGGATTAAAGGGATCATAAACCTCACTTTCCACCGAGTCCTTTTTACCACAGGAGAAAGATGACAGCAACATCTGTTTGCCTTTCTGGTCTCTCTTCACAGGATTCTTATCTTTTGAAGCCAGGGTTTGATTGGGTGCTGAAAGCCGCCGAATGTGCCATGGGTTTCTACTGCAGCTAATGCGAAAACTAATAGCCGAAGATGATGACGGTTGTGAATTTGATGTTACGTTAGCAGAGGTTGATGGAGGGGAGAAAGAGTTGGAGAAAGAAGACGAAGGCACAGCCCTGTCCAGTCTTTGACTCTGGCTGTCTGCTGGCCTACCCTGTCTGTTTTCACTTGTTCTTTGTTGATCATCTGAATTCTGACGGCCTTTTTCACCAGCTAAACTCGTCACAGAAGATTCTGGGAAATTGTTGCTATTGCTCCCAGTGCTGCCATGTGCCACAGGATTAGCATCTCTTTTAATCTTTGGTATTCTTGGCAATACGGACACGTCCACCCATGCTGGCTTGGGCGGAGGCTTTTTTGCAGGGATGTTTGTGGTACTTCGCCTCTCCCCAAGATGAGAGTCCAGAGCTGCATTTGTAAGCCTTGCTGGGGGTTGCTCTCTGAGACTACCATTGCCCCATTGACGTTGTCCAGTTCCAGTTGTGTTTGCGTTTGCAGGAGTTGGCTTGTGTGGAAGTGGTGTTGATAAGCGTGAGTGGTCAAGAACAGAGGCAGGTGCACGAGAAGTAGCTGGACAACATGTTGAAGTCGTTACTGGGGCAGGAGTGGACTGTGGTGAGCTTTGTGATGAGTTTCTTAAAGGGCTGCTGGAGGGACAGTCAGCTGCTCCTGTCGAAGGTGTCCTTTCCAAAGAGGCTAAAAGGTAACAGATACAAGACACACTCAGGTTACTACACAGCATCAAACAAACCTGTACAGGGATTTATACAGTGACCACTGTCATTAAAATAATGTGTGTTTTTATTGCACTTTATTGCACGCTAACCACATAAAAGAATGGGACGGGGGACATTTTAATGAGCATACTGCATAACTAGCTCATAATGGAGCCAACAACTGCAATGTAAAAAAAAAAAATTCAAAAACAAAAAATGTATAGACAAAAATATTTTATATTGTCTTTATTGTACATAATATTTCATAAATAATTGATTTTCTTATTTAAATTAGTTAATGTTTACAAAGAATATGAGTGAATGGAAAACATACCAGATTTGCGGGCTTTAAGAGAGCCATCTCTGCTAATAACCACATCGGAGCTGTCCATCAACAGCAAACTTTGGGCGTTGAGGATGCTTCCCAGCAAGTCCGGGTCTGGCGCAGCCTCAGCTATCTCCTCCGTCTGAGGAATACTGGGCCCTCCCCTGTTAACCAACACCACACATCACACTGGGGCATGCCTTAATGAGAGGTGCTCAAAGTATACGCATCGTGTACTTGAAGAGAAGCGCAGATAGTTGTGTGAAAAAAAGACTAAAAGTAGAAGTACTCTTTCGTCTTTTTTTCCCCAAGAGAGACCAGGATAAGCTCCGGCTATGATATGCCATTGTGCTCGGGTGTAAAAGAAAAGCCCAATAGACTTCTTTTGATTTACAGATGGTGGCTTTTTACCATAAAATGAAAAGTGGCATATTAAAAATATAGTTGTATAAACAGTATAGAGCTATACTCAATACTGAATACTGTACAAGTAAAATCACCTCAGTGCTCTGTAAAAGCACAGTAGTGCTGAACATTTAAAACCCAAATAATAAATTTATATGGTACCCATACAATAAATACATATTGTAACACATAATACAGTAATTAATTTAACGCTGCGCTCGCGCTGCTGCTCGTGCTGCTGCACGCACTGCTCGCGCTGCTCGTGCACTATCCTTAAAAAAAATAATAAGAAGAAGAAATAAATAAAATCAGGTTGTCTGTCGGACCCGAAATCCGGATCATCGGGTTCCGGTCGAGTTAGGTTGAACTGTATATAGCATTTGGGGGGAAAAAATACTTTAGTATTACTGCTAGTTTTAAATAATAGATTCTATATTTTTTACTGGATAGTCTTAAAACCAATTTAAATGAAGTATCAATACAAAGAACAAAGGTGTTGTCAAGATACTAGGAATTGGTCAGAAAAATCTTATTTTTCTTGAAACAACAGAAATGGATTTATGGAAATGGATTTGGAAAAGACCTAATAACACATTGCATTTTGTAAATGCATAATAACATTAGTACATTGTATTCTATCAAGACATACATGTCCTGTGGTAAAATAATGTGTGTATCAGTTTATTAATTTAAAATACCGGTGCATTCAATGGTTGTGCCTATATGCTGCGTGGTTCAGTCTGGAGTTTTGCATTTGACGTGAGAGGATGTGTTTGACTGTGCTGCATGTAAGTAAGAGCATACCTAGTGTGCGCATCGTCCCAGTATTTTGTTTTGTCTTTTGAATAAGTGTTTTATTTGTCTTTTTCATCTTTTTTAACTTGTCGGTAGCCTACAAGAATTTTTTTTTTTTTTAAATCTGTTGTTTTTTTTATTTCTGTTGTATTTGTCCATCATTCTGCTCTGATCAACCCATCTGCTTAGACAACAGTGGAAGAACCGTTTGAAAATTTGCAAAATCGCTCTGTTTACTCGCTGTGTCTCCATTGTAATGGGAAACATCAATAAAATAATAACACACTTCATGGTGCCGAGATGCACGTTCTGACATATACACTGCATGAGCACTTTGCCATTCAGGCCGCATTAAGTGAGACGTAAGAAGAATAAAAAAAAGAAGCAGGTAAAAAAAAAAAATAATAATAATAATGAGAACCATTTTCTGAATAGTAATATTTGTCCGCTCTTAAGCGCAGCCACAAAATTAAGGCAGAAAGCATCACATTCCGACACATAAATTAACTGCGTACTCCTAAAGAAGCATGTCAAGGATCTAGGTTTATATATGATGCCCACATGCTTTCATTTACCGGTAATTGGCTGATAAATGTAATGAAGAAATATTTTTTGAATTTAACTATATTCAAGGCACATTTAAAGGTAAAGGTCAGATATTTTTGCAGTGTAGCAGTAGTTTGAGTTGAAGAGATTTGATGATATGCTGCACAATATTAATATAAAGAAATGTGTGGCATGGTGGTTACCTGGACAAACCAGCAAGTATGGGTCTGGCCACAGGCTGGTGTGAGCGCAGAGCAGAGCGAGACAACCCCCGGCGTTTAGCTTCCAACAAAGAGGGCTGAACTGGTGCCTGCTCCATCTCCTCATCTCTGCAAAACAGTTTTATTATTCAAGCCTACAATAAATACACTGCCAACAACCGTGGAAACAAAATGAAGTTATATTAAAGATAATAATTCAACTAAAACAAAACAGAGATGAACACACAAGGTTAGAATAAAGTAATTACGGCTTTATTTACTGTACTTCTATTTTAACAATTTAAACAGTCAACCACCCATCAACTCATGTTATCTTAGCTCATATGAGGCACTCATCCACGGTACCGCAACAAAAACTCACCCATTATCGACTGGATCAAGCTCAAAGGGGTTTCCAAAAATGTACAGGGGGGGTGCCCCAATGTCCGATCTCATGCTGCTCTGGTACACAGAGGGGATAGCAGAGCCACGGCTGGGATTCTTTATGCCCAGACTCTGTGCTATTCGGCCCTGAGATGTGCTCTTCTTTTTCACCACCTGGAAAGACATCCCATAAGCATAGATAAGTATGAAGGGGGCATAGTTGTTCAATAGTAACATCAATACAAGCATTAATCCATACTCAGTAATAAACAACAGTTCAATACATTTTATATGAGACAGTGGACAAACAGTAAAAGATGTTGCTAAGGTCAGAGTAAGAAGGGTCCCAACATACCGCCTTTTTCCTGAATTTCTTTCTCCTCACTTTACGTTTGCGCCTGTTAACCTTCGTGGTAGATGTTTTTCCCTTAATGTCCTTCCCTTCTTTTAGAGTTTTCTTTTTTGGTGCTACATTAAAGATATACATTTCAGAAATTAACATTGATTTAAATATCGAATGTTCACCATGTTAGCATTTCATAAATGAGCATAAATATGTCACAGATCACAGCATTCAAAACAGCCATACTGAAGTGTCCCAGTTTTAATAACTACCTCTTCTGCGTCTCCTCCGAGCTCTTGGGCGGGGAGTTAAGTCCCTCACATACATGGCTGTGTTCAGTCCAGCGACTACAGCATTGATGGTCTCATCCAGCCAGGTAGACTGCATCACGTACTGAGGTACAAGCTAAAACAATAGCACACTTTGCTTCAGTACTCGGCCATAATTCAGAAAAAATGAGACTCTAACGTCACATAACAATAACTTTACCACATTACTTCAAGTTAAACTCATGCCACAGCATCTTTAAAGATTGCAATTACTGAAAGCAACACGTTCAGTGCAGACCCTCATAAAGAGTTAACATTGACTAATTTGTCTGTTATATTACTTTTCTTTCAGACTGCATTTCTGAAACTTATCACACCATTTGAACGCGCTGTGACGCAGTGATTCGTTTTTCCACTTTCAACTTGGTCAACTCGTACTTTTTTACATGGTGCATCTCATTCCAATGGACTATCTAAACACTGCGAAGAAAATCAGACTCTACTTCTAACCCATCCATGGTAAATAGTGAGCACACCTCCTGAGAGCAGTTGGGGCACTCGGTACCTTGCTCAAGCACATTTTAGCTGGCTTATTCCATCGCTGCTACTCTTATTCCTGATGGTTTGGTCTCTGAATGCTTAATAAAAGAGCTGGTGGTGTATTTGGAAGCATTGGTGCCACTCCTTCACACTGTTATCTTGCATACCATACATGTCAATGTTATACTGGTGGAAAAATATGTGGATATTATGCGAACTGGGTCTAGTACAAATTACAAAAGGAAGTGGTTCTTCTTTACTATAGTAAACAGAATCTAAGAGATGAATTTTCGACAGTACAGAAGAAGCACTGATTTCCAGGACTGAAAACAGTGGCTTACTTTGTGTAAAATCGCAGTTTTATCACGTGGTATTATATCAGCACATAGACAGGGTTACTATCCAATCCAAATCCAGCATTTTTTTTCTGGTTTCAGCGGCATTTCTGATACGGATATTGGCAAAACTCTAAATATACAGCTCTGAAACTGCAAAATAAGTCCTAAACTCAGTTCTCATAGGATGGGGACTATTCATGTTACATTACTACATTTCATGTAAAACACTAGTCAGCAGTGGCTAGTAGTAGTAACTAAGGGACACATAACACTATTTTTACAGCTTAAGAAGTGCAACAACGTTCTTCACATGCATGAGAGATACAGCGCTGTGCAAAAGTTTTTGCTCCTTACTGATTTTTTACTTTTTTGCACCTTTGTCACACTTAAATTTTTCAGATCATCAAACAAATTTAAACATTACACAAAGATAACCCAAGTACTCAAAAAATGCAGTTTTCCTGTTGTGATTTTATTTGTTAAGAGAAAAATCTTATCCAAGCCTACATGAAACTCTGTGAAAAAGCAATTGACCCCTTGTTTAAGGGTGAGGTACCGTAATTGTGATTAATCCTATTATTGGGGGAAACTGAATTCAATTTCATGGCCACACCCAGGCCTGATTGCTGCCAGACATTTCCAATTAGGAGATTCCTAACATAAAACCTGTCTGGCAAGGTGCAGTAGGCCATACTGAACACTCATCATGCTGCAATCCAGTGAACTTCACGAGCAAACAAGAAAGAAGTTTATAGAGATTTCTCAGTCTGGGAAAGGATACAAAGTATCTTTGGAACTCCAGCGGCCCACTGTTAGTGCCATTATCCATAAATGGAAAAGGCATGGCACAGAGGTGACCCTTCCCAGGAGTGGCCGACCAACCAAAATTATTCCAAGAGAACGGCGCAGACTAACTGAAGAAGTCACAAAGGATCCAAAAACCACCTCTAAACAACTACAAGTCTCACTTGGCTCAGTTAATGTCAATATTCATGACTCCACCTTCAGAAAGACACTAGGAAAAAATGGCATCCTTGGAAGAGTTCCGAGGCGAAAGTCACTGTTGACAAAAAAGAATATCAAGGCAGGACTCTTTTTGCCAAGAATAATCTTGATCTTCCCCAAAGCTTTTGGGGAAATGTCCTCTGGATTGATGAAACTAAAGCTGAACCTTTTGGGTGAAATGCATCCGGTTACATCTGGCACAAACGGAACACTGCATTTGATACATTGTGCCAACAGTGAAACATGGTGGTGGAAGTGTGATGATCTGGGCCTGCATTGCTGCTTCAGGACCTGGGCGACTTGTCATGATTGACGGAACCATGGATTCTGCTCGCTATCAAGAAATCCTGGCAAAGAATGTTAATCGATCAGTTCGAGGCCTCAAGCTAAAGCGCACCTGGTTTCAGCAGCAAGACAATGATCCGAAGCACACCAGCAAGTCCACTTTTGAATGGCTTTAAAAAGAACAAAATGAGGGTTTTGGAGAGGCCCAGTCAAAGTCCCGACCTGAACCCTATTGCAGGGATGAGAATAAGAAATTGTTTTTTCAGCTGAAAATTTAGTGGGGGGTCTGGGGGTCACTGGCCCCCAGCCAGGTCCAGGGACGGCGTTTTACACATTTTAGACCACTAGAAATGGTCTCAGAGTGCCCAGTTAAATGATAATTTCAGTCCAAGGAAGCTTGAATTTTGGACACTAATAAACACGAAAATAGTCTCAATAATGCTCAGCTAAAAAGAATACTAGAATGAAGGGAATGACAAATATAAATTAAACACATAAAACAGAAATATTCGACATAATCATGTAAATGTTAAGTTATTTTATGAAAGAATGCAGTTACATCTTTTTCTGTGAACTTGTTTTCTCAACAAAAACAATTTCCCTGTTGAACAGTTCGGGCTGGCCCGATCTTGAACGCCGATCACAACGAATAGTTTGAACGACAAATTCTGACATTCTCCGCATGTTTCTTCCCTTTAGAAGAATGTTCAGTCAAAGCAATGCACCCACGAGAGCCATAATTAATAATGTCATTGCAGTAGATACATTGGGTTTTGCTTCAGACAGAGGCCGGAGGCGTTTGGTGCACAGCGCCAAACTAAGACGGCGAAGTGGGAGCTTTGAGATGCATTCTGGTGGTATCTGAGGCCAAGAATTTGAGAATTTCTGACATGATTTACTGCTAAGTGTAATGATCTATAAAAGATTCAGACAGCAGGTATGTGAGATTAATCCACCGGAAAATTTAAATTAAGTCAAGACATTTTATTCAATATACACTGTATAAATGTAAAGAATATTCCATATTTTCGGGGGTAAATATTTTACTTTATGTGTTATTTATCAAATTATGCATTGATTTTGTCAAATGCAAAAAAAAAAAAAATCATAATAAACAGTTATTCCAGTATTGAGTATTGCAAGTGGAGATTCAGTTTAGAATACTACGTTGCATCAATGACTTAACAACTTGTTTGGCACAAAAAAACAGAAAATTATCTGAAACGCACCAGTCCCATTAAACTCCACCGTTGGGATCAGAAGCCTTTAATAAATCTGGCGGCGCAGAGGGGCGGGGAGGTGCGTTGCGGGCGGAGCATGGAGTGCGCGCGCATGCGCTTTGAAACCATTTAGCGCTTAAATATTTTCTCCTCGGATTTAGACGATTAATAAAAATGACCCTGAGGTTGATAAAATGCGTGGAATTCCGCATATCTGCGGAAAATTCTCATCCCTGCTATTGAGGTGCTGTGGCATGACCTTAAACGGCTGTTTATGCCAGAAAACCATCCAATATGGTTGATCTTACACAATTCTGCAAAGAAGAGTGGGCCAAAATCCCATCACAGCGATATGAAAGACTCATCGCTTCTTATTGCAAATGCTTGACTGCAATTATTGCTGCAAAACGTGGTTCGACCAGCTGTTAGGTTTAGGGGGAAAATTACTTCTTCACATGGGCCTTTGTAGGTTCAGATGTTTTTTTTTCTCCTTAATATATGCAATTGGCACTGTTTACTTGTGTTTTATCTTGGAATAATATTTAGGTTTACTTAATCTGAAATTGATGACAAAAAGAAATGTCAGAAATTGGTCAGGGGCAAAAACTTTTGCACAGCACTGTATATTTAGAAACACTCCATAACACCAGGAGCAAAAGTGTGCACATGGTGAGTTAGATTAATTGTACAAACACAATTACAAGCGCAATGCACTTCAAAAGGCACAACAATAATTTTAAAATGGTAGCGTGCATCAGATCACAAAGTTTTTCTGCCTGCTAATAATCATAACTTACAATGATTATGGAAAACCATGTATAAATAAGGCAGATCTCTAGGATCAGCCCCAGACAGACACAACTCATGTCATTTAACTAAGACCTCACATCTAATTTCGTGACCCCCCCCCTTAAGAGTTTTTTCATCCAAGTCTTTGTGGGCAAAGACAGAGCAACAGAGTGTTTAGAATGTGATGGTTTTGAGTAAAGTAACAGTCGCCAACAGTTCTCCATTTAAATCTTCGTGCAATTGTGTTAGTAGAGACAGACATAAGCGGCATGCAAACCTGTGCAGCAGTGCGTGCCTGCGTGATCCGGTGTCTGTTAACGTTGGCTCGGACCCTCTCGCTGTGCTGCGTTCGTGCGATTGCACGGGTGGGTCGAGAGCCTGTCGGCGGAGATCGGCTGGTGGTAGGAAGAACGCTGATCTCCTCCTCACTCAACTGGTCAGCCCCTGAAACAGAAATAAAAGGGATTATCTATGAGTCAAGTCTGACCAAAGCGTGTACAAAACTGCTACAAACAAATGCCATGAGAGGAATGACAGGAAATATAAACAGATATGGTGCTTTTGGTGAAATTTGGATTCTTACTTCTGTTGCGGTTATTTGGTGCACATTCTGGGCAAAACCACTCCTCAACAGGCACAGCGTCCAAAGGGGGTGTTAAACACTCCATATGGTACCTTGAACAGGAAAGCGACTTTTAGAAATGTCTGTGATAAATTCCCCCACTGTAATAAATTACACAATTAGAACAATAAGCTTCCGCAATACTGCTTTTATCTAATAAACAATATAATCCTCCAAAACAGCTAATTACCGTACACAGAATATGTTTATGCTAAGATATATGCTTTCCTAAAGTGTTTTATTATAATGTATTATTATTATTATCATCAATTTTAATAATTTGTGACCTGCTCCAGTATAATACGCATTAGGTCGCATAGTAGTGTTTTTGAGTAAGAGTCAAAGGAAGTTGAAAATGGCTTATCTGGACGAAAATGCGATATCGCAAAAAGTACATCCTTCAGGGCATAACGTGTTATATGTTTATACCAAGTTTATATCCATAAATACAATCTATCCCTGCTAAAGTGTTTGTTTAAGAAAGGGTTTATCCACTTATTTTGCAGATTTTTAATCCACTTTTGTGATTGCTCAGGATATTTCCCTGTTATCCACATTCACTACCAGAATACTCAACCTACTTATGGAATCCCAGGATTCCCCGAATCATATAACAGTAAACCAATAAGTAGCCTTATGACTCGTGTAAATAGAACTCATCTGTTGCTAGGAAGAAGGTAAGACGTTTGCACTGATTTAATTAAATTGATTTAATTAAACTGATGATTAAATCGTTTAATTTTATGGGTGCTAGAAAGTTTCAAATGCAGACATTCTGAATCTGGTGCTGTAACTCTCATTTTCTTGCTATTTTCTCAAAGGTACCATCTTCTAATTAGCAGCCATCAAAGTGATTTAACTCAGTCAATTTTCATGCTATAATTATGTATTACACCTCATTTTGAAACACATTAAATTCTCTTTCCAAATGTATTCAGGAGCAGGTCATATACTTTAAAAACATTTTGACTCATTTATTTCATATATTTAAATGGAATATATGTTTTTTCACCATTTTTGACCCATAAATCTTATTACAATTCTGAATAACTGTGTTCGACGATGCCTGAGTGTC
>JAQNCB010000007.1:20906717-20918748 GCA_030068295.1 Euristhmus nudiceps | reverse complement strand
CCGGAAAAAACGGTGTTTTTTTTTTTTTTTTTTTTTTTTTTTTTTTTTTTTTGGCCTTACTTTATTATGGTATGCAGCAGTTATGGTAAGAAAGGTATGTAAAGAATGTAAGTATCGTTGTACTGATAAGTCACAGTTTAAGGGATTACGCATCTTTTTATAGTATTAAATCTTAAAACTGGTCATAAACTTGTATATTATGTTATTCCATATCACCATTGTAATACTTTACTATACATTTCCTGTGGCTGAAAAATGCTGTCTTTGTTACAGGTGTCTAGCTTGTACAAAAGTATATTATAGTAGGATAAAATATCTGAATAGTCCAGTAGTACAGTATATGCACTGTGAAATAGCTTAGTGCCCAAGTACTTTATACTGTATTACAGTAGTATCTGTCTCCTTATTTGCATATGAAAATTTGAAGCCTATTTACTGAATATTATTTGTTTGTTTCATATTTGTTTGTTTGTATAATAAACATGAATGAGTTCTAAGTCAGCCTGAGTGTTTTTTGTTTTCTTTCCTCTCTCTCTCTGTCGGAGTACTGGAGTTGGTACTAAGATGAAGTTCCAGGTTATTATTATAATTCTAAATATTTTAGTACATGATCTACTGAAAAAATACACTGTACTATGTGAGCATGTGTTGTAGAACTCTTATCATTCCGAGGATGCTTTGCATAGTTTGTAGCGTGTTGGTGGTATTTCTAGAGAATATTACTGTGCTGGCAAGTATTGGGTATTGCTCAAAACACAGTGCTTTTGGTATCACTGTGGTAGAAGTGTCAGCGTGACTCTATTACACCTTATCCCTTAACACACGATAGTTCTGTTCCAGTAAAGTACGACACCTCAACGCATCTCTTGCTGCCACATGCTGCTGTTTATAGATTTATACCTTGAACATGTTCTTTTGACCTTTTTAAACGTGGAACCTGCCAATGTTTGTGTTTGCAAGTTCACATTTTTTTATGGCTATCAGTTTTAGCATGTTGCGTTTAGTTCTTCCATGTGATATCCATGTGGAAATGAGGTTTTGTGTAGGCAGCTGGGTGTGTGTGTTAATGCTACGAGTTGTGTGATAAGTCAATGAACTGTTGACCTTCCTGTGTTGCGATACCTCAGAAATATGTGACAAGTATTCATCCCTGAGAAGGAAGTCATGTATCATGGACTATTTATTTATTTATTTTGGGGCTGTGTCCTGTAGACAGTATGAATGGGGTTTGTTGGCAGAGAGGACAGACAGGTGCTAATATAGTGCTAACTGATGCACGGATTGGATTTGAGTTTTAACGTACTTTTGCTACCAAACAATTCCCTGATCCTATTACTTGAAACTGATTTTAAATAGCTGTGAGGGTGACTATACAAGTGCTAATTAGGTGTTGTGTTGTTGAACATATAGTACATTATTTTGAAAGATAAAGGTTCAGAATGAATCACTCGACAGTGAGTTTCTTTGCTGGTCTTAAGTTTATGAAGAACCCAAAAGTGAAAGTTGGAACATCATGATTTGCCTTCTTGTGAATTCAGGCAGCATGAATGTTGGGTAGAGTATATCTTTGTTCTGTACTTAGACACTTCTGTGGAAACTTTTTATTTATTAATTTTTTTTCACATTCCAACATTTTAATGAAGAAGATCTAGCCTTGTTTACAGCACATAATCATCATGCCATTCCTTCAAAAAAAAAACTTCAGCAACATGGCATATATCTCCATCCAGTGTTGGGTTCATTTCTCAAAAATGTCTACGTGATGATTGGACAAACTCAACGACTCCATGAAGTCTTCTCCAGCACATCCGGATCACCTTCATTAGGGTTAAGGTCAGGGCTCTGGGGGGCTAATACATATGTGGAAATGATTCCTCATGCTCGCTGAACAGCTCTTTCATTATCTGAGTCCCCATTTTATATCCGTGCCATTGAAGACAAAGTCCATTGATGTGATAACCTGCTCATCAGCTGACTTCATTTTATTGCCACATTAATGTTGCTGAGCCTCGACCCGACCAACAATGCCCTGGAGATTACATGCTGTGATTAAGGTTAAATGCTCCATGATAATATTAGACTACTTTTTTTGGCTCCGCGGTGTATAATCACTCAGAAGACTCTTAATGTGTCATTTAATGTCATGTACACAGTATCAAAAAGCTTATAATGAAACCATGCTTTCCCAGCTGAACAGGATGTGTGTTTCCTTTTGCATTAGAGGAAGTCTTTATATCTGCTCTGTAATTTGACACTTGCTGAAACTTGCAATCACACCATGTGAGCTACACCTGAATTGAAGTTTACAAACATTACCTGTAAATACCACTGGACTAAAAACACAGACCAAGGGGATATAAACACAAAGCACTTTCTTTATTAGACTTAAATATATCATCAAAAGTAATAGTTTTCTAGATAAATCTTTCTGGTAATATTTTACAGTAAATAAATGTTTTGGAATGTAACAAAATGTAAACATATATTTGTATATACAGCAAGTATATAATCTATTGTTACATTGATGAGATGAGTAGGACCATTACAGCAGTAGCTGGGTTAAGTACATATGGGTATTAAGAAAGTTCCTTGGCCCTTCGGATTTTACCTCCAAGACGACTCCCTGGATGTCAGGACTGTAAGACACAAGAATATAATATGGAGTGATGCGCTCAGTGTCGGAGTTTGGAAGTTAGGGGAAAAAAAAAAAAAAAAAATTCTACCTATGGGTAAAAATAACAGAACTTGAAATAAATCCATGCACTGTGAGCCATCCCAATTTAGCCCATGCCACTGAGAAACCAGGAATCACAGCCACCAAAAGAGATAAGCAGGCACGCACGCGCACACACACACACACACCAAGCCAAGTTTTTAAGGGGGGGGGGGATTGTTGTATCCCTCACAGAAAAATATTTCAGTAGAACAAAGTTCCCCACAAAGCATGATCATAATTATTCCTAGCTTATATTGACAAGATGAGCAACAGCCAGAGTTGAGTTCTTTGGATCAGCAGATTCGCATGATACCTCCCACAGGCCATGATTAAAGAAGAGAGTGACAGCAAGTTTGTGAGTTCCCACTGATCATTTCCATTTTACGGAATGAAAGGAATCAGTTATTTCAGTGTTATAGCACAATTGTTTGATCGGCTCTGAAACGAGGGAACGTTGCTAATTACCGGTAATTATGATCTTTTTAATTAAAGGAGCAGGAATTTTAAAAATATTAGTGGTGTCACTCTTTAAAAATTCATACTAACAGCAGCAGGGCATGAATTCATAGCAATTCTCTGTCTATACACTCATCTCTCTTGCTCTATTTGTATATATTTGGAGCACAAATTAATTCAACAGGTTCTTTCACGTGTGGTTATCTCTCGGCTAACAGAGTACCACTAACTAAAACACCATACAATAAGGGCAGGCAGTTCAATCTTACTATTACTACCACCATCATCATCAGGCACACTGTTGTCTTCTGATAAAACAGCTGTTACAGAGACAAGTGCTGTCAGTGGTTTTGGAATGACGGAGTCATCCTGTCACACAGTGGTTTGCACACAGCTTGTATAATCAGTTCACCTACAGTTGGTTATTGATCCTTCACTGTTTATCTCAACCAAGAGACAGATTAAATACAAAAAAAGATACCCGATAAAAAAGACAGATTCCAAGGCACAAAAAAAAAGCCATACAAAGTGAAGGGAAACATAAGTTGGCAAAATCAACAAGGTGTAAGGGAGTAGGAGACGCAACACTTTAGTTTATGATCAAAATCCGAGCCAGGAAAAAGACCTTTAACTGTCTGCACGAGCACTGCACTCACTGAAAGGCCAATGACTTACGGTAATGTGATGACACGGCAGCTTAGTCAGTCATTAATGACTTGAACTATATTCTTAAATGCGGCCTTTTAAAGGTGCTGTACACAAACAGGCTCCCGGTCCCTTAAACTAAAGTGTTGAGACAGGTCTCAGGTCAACATGTTATTTGAAAGGCACCAAACAAGGACTTGACAGCATTCCTGAAAACGGAATGATGCCTTAACAACAACAACAACAACAACAACAACAATGGTAATGATTCACAGACGATGGATTAAGCGAGATTTGCCATCTAACCACGCACGCATTAAAGCTCTACTCCTTTGACTTAAGAGATATGTTTACGCCCACGGTCGGTATACGAGTAACAAAGACCGGCCCAGAGCTTCATAGTAAAAGCTTTAGAGCTTAAAAATGTTCTTACCCCTGCTGTGTAGGGTCCTAATTCTACTGTTTGACTTTCAAACAATTTATAAGCAGCTAGTCCTTTTCGAATCCATGATTCTGCGTCATTTCTATTCTAATTTAGGCGAACCTGTTTGTAAGATCTGCACAAAGAAGAGGGAGTTTATAGGATGCCAGGCTGCAACTTTTTCCTCTTAAATACAGTCCTCTTCAACGATTTATCACACGGCAACCCTTTTCTCCAAAGCCTTTAGAAATCACCTATGCTTAACTGTAAAACAGAGTTCCTTGTGTAAAAGTGCGGTGTTCTGTAGAGACCGGCGTACTCTAGTTTCTTTAATGGACTGCATCTATGCAGGAAGCCCATGTCTTGTAGTGCAACACAAGTATTAGAACATCATAATCCTAACTGCTATTCATGCTGGTGTCATGGATCTGTTATTTCTTACAGCCTTGTAATGATGCCAGCCAGATAAGGTGTCAGTGCGGACACACAGTTACAAGCTTTATTAGAGCGGGGTTGGATGCGGAGAGGACGCCATGCAGGAACCTCCACCCACAGAGAGCTGCTGCTACCAGGCATGGCTAAGAGGTGCCATGGCAGGACAGGGTGGATAAGCAGCACACTCTCACACATACACACCCTCAGGGTTCAGGCTGGACACCAGGGGGTGCTGCAGGTTGCGCGGATGCCCCAGAAACTGCTTTGCTGTGGGACGTTGTAGAGAGTCTGGAAACAAACATCGTATCATGTAATGGCTTTAGTAAACAATACTACAGTGTTGAATAAATGTATTATGGTGAAAATCCATATGGCATACATCTCTCAACTCTTATACCTTTTTTGACTCTAATAAAGCCATGAGCATAAGAATACTCATAACCAATCCCATGCACAGCATATAGTGATGAATGTGTAACTGTCAAGTGATTATTTAAATCAAGTCTCAGCCGCATTGAACTTGCATTTGCATAAAACAGATGTGTGTGTGCTATACCACTATCTATGGCTGTGTCCTGTAATAGCTGAGCGAGCTCCTGTTGGTCCAGATGCTGATGGAGGTCTGTACGTGAGGAGCCATGTGCAGGGAGCACTCCGGTCTGCTGAATGAACTGCTGCAGGTTACACTGCCTCAGTTCCTTATTCAGCTCGTCCAGCTGCTCCTGTTTAGTCTTAACACACACAACACATGTTACACAAATATGATCGCCACTCAAACCTCTGTTTACATGAAAGTAAAGAGCCTGGGAAATAGTATTAAAAATATTTACAGCACTTAAATTATTTTGAGCCGTTTCTACATGTGTGAAGTAAATCAACCATAAACCAACAAGTAAAATAGATTAATAATAAATCAGATCAAATGCATTTATGAAATACAATAAGGGCATGAAGGGGAAAAATTTCCACATGGACAAAACACACACTTTGTGGGTGCATAGTGACCGTGACACATCTAATCCCTTTATCTTACAAATTAAAAAAAAATTAGAAAAATTGTAAATGTCTTCAGAAAATGTATTACAGAATTTATGGACCCTAAACTACTGGTACACCTGCATTGAACACCACTTCTCTCAGTCACACAATCACCAGGGTCACGAGAGGAACAGCTCAGCAATCCATCACAGCAACAAACATGCACACGATATTCGCTCTCACACCTCGGGACAATTAGGGACAGCCGATTTACCTAATGGGCATGTCTTTGGACTGTAGTAGGAAACCAGAATGTCCAGAGGGAACCCAGAGAAGAACATGCACACTCCACATCAAACAGAATCATCTGAGCCAGGGACTCGAACTCAAACCCAGGACCTCCCTTCTGTGCATGAGATTTTTTTTTTTAGAAATTCAGACACATTTTAGGTGCAGGAGCCCCCTCATTTACACGTAAGAGATCTTTATTGTCACTGTTGCATGAACAATGAAAATCTGTTTAGCAGCAATTATAATTATAAGATACCTAATTGATTAGGGATTCAATTTGATTCACCTTTGTACATTTGCCACCTGTATGGCATCATTGATTATTGTTAGCTTACTTATTGTTAATTAGTCGTCATAAGTCAGTACAAGCTGTAGTGACGTGGTAGTTAGCACCAAATCCGCCTCAAAGCTAGAAGGTCCAAGTCCCGGGCTCAGTGATGTACCGAGTAGTCCTCCCACAGTCCGACATGCACATTACACTGACTGGCTGTTCTAAACTGCCCCTAGATGCAAGTTTGAGTGTGAATATTTGCATGTGTTGGCTCTGCAATGGACTGGTGAGCTGTTCAGGGTGTACCATATCTTCACCCAGTGTCGGGTGAGATAGGCACCGGGTTATGATTAAATGGTTCAGCGATGAATGAATGGATAAATAGAGCAAGTATAAATCATAGATTTATGCCATTATCGTATAAAATGGCACTTTGACAATTTATAATCATCCTTGTTGTATTTGTAATATTTTTAAAGTAATTTTTGTCTACATGGTGTTTGTTCAAAAAAAGGCTGATTTTTATTTTTTGTATTATGCATCACCACTAGATAAAAGATAGAGCATGGTGAACCACTACAACTAATACACTCATACACTCATGGTTGGCCTGTTGTGTCAAAGTATGACCGTCCCCTCCACTCTGACTCACAGGATTCTGGGCTAGATCCTGTATGCATCATGATATAGTTTTCTATACTGAAAAGCATTCCTGGCACGGCATGAGACCACAAAATACACTGTGCTCTGTGGCTTATTTGGAGTTGCTGTAACACATGGCCCCCCTCACATCATGCATGGATTTATCAATGATGCAATGCTGTGATTTTTCAGTACATCATGCAGCAGCAGATTTTTACAATGGCATCGAGTGAGGAATTTACAGCTTTACTTTCCAATTGAAATCTGTGTTCATTAACTCTGAGATCCAGACCTGTTACGAATTCAAATACTGGCCAACAATTCAAAAATATGCATCTCCAGTCTTCGACTTCCATGTTTTGGCACATTTAGTGAGCAGACTCATGCATATTGTGCCCATAGTCCAACTGAATCATGCCTGAACCCACCCCTCTCAACCAAGCCAGCTGAACTGCACCGACACAATACACAGAAATCACATTAGTCAAAGACATCAGACTTTAGGGGTCAAGCATGCTCGAGCATGGCACAGGCTACTTTCTATGAGTATTTGGACAAGGCAATCCATATGGTGCCTGAGCAAAAAGTTACATCATAATGAAACTGTACTCTGTCCAAGAACAAACTGAGCCAAGACAGCAGAGGAGTAAGGAGGGGGAACAATCGTACTTAGAAATACCACAAGGCAGCCATACTTAATGTGAGAACCCCTCTAGAGCCATGGAGACCATCATGCTACCCTGCAATTAAATTAATAGTTAATCCACAATCTACAGACTGTGATTACTTGGTTAGCTCTAGCGAAACTGAGAGAATGTACACGATTTACACAAGGGGTAGACATTGTGTAAATGAGTGCTACCAAAACACCACAATGTCAAACAGTGAAGTTCTTATTAAAAAAAATAAATAAATAAATAAATAAAATAAAATAAATAAAATAAATAAATAAAAAAAAAAAAAAAAAAAAAAAAAAAAAACACACACACACACACACACACACACACACACACACACAAAATAGTGCTTGGAAGGGGTTTAGTGAAGCCTTCAGACACAGATCACAGATGCAGCACAAACTGCACAAGCGATTTTCAATTCTGCATTTTAACTGGATACCACTAGAGGTCAACATGCTTCGTGAGGATTTCTCCATCCCCAAATTCATACCTCATGGCTCTTGAAACAGAAATCCAGGGATTTGTTCTTTAAGGGTGTGTTTCAACGCCTGCAGTCTGTGATCCATTAATGAAATGACAAGTCAAGAGCCAGACAAGTTGAGACCAACAACCACTGATGTGCTAGACACTGACACCGGACGCTCTCTCGGAAAACTCGATAATTAACATTCTGTGGCTGGATTGTCCCTCTCAGGATTTCTGTACTTAAGGGAATCTTAGTCATGTATGAGGAACGAAGTATAATTAAAAGAGTTTGATGATATTAGCTTGCACGTCATTTCCAACGTTCAGTATAATACAAGCTGTTTTGATCCAAACTACTAACCAGTAATGGTTTACCCATCCCTCAGTAATCTGGTCATTCGGAGATTACTCTTGGCTAATTTAATAATTTAAGATCCATTTGTAATTGATTCTGTTTAAAATAAATAAATAAATACATTACTGAAGCAAATTTAAAGAAATAAATGATGTCTTTATTGAAAAAGTGTCCAGTAGAATGAACACTAAAGACACTAAAGAACATGATACACTTTATTATTGAGCAGAATTTTAATCTTGGGCAGCACAGAGGCGCAGTGCTCAGCATGTCTGCCTCACAGAAAGAAGGTCTTAGGTTTAAGTCCAGGTTCAGCAAGGGCATTTCCGTGTGGAGTTTGAGTTTGCATGCTCTCCCTGTGTTTGTGTGGGTTTCCTCCGGGTACTCCGTTTTCCTCCCACAGTTCAAGAACATGTATATTAGTGAAAGGTTTTTGGTTTGTTTGTGTGTGCGTGTGTGTGTGCGTGCGCGCATGTTGGCCCTGCGATGGACTGGCAATCTGTTCAGTTTGTACCCTGCCGAGAGTCAGCCGAGATAGGCTCCAGCCTCCCTGCGACCCTGATTAAGCAGTTCAGCAAGCAAATTGAAGGATTCTAATTTTGGTGACAGAGCTATGCAAAGTTTGTTAACAGGAAAAAAACAAAAACAAAACAATCACCCCCCCCCAAAAAAAAAAACAAAAAAACATATTAGCTGCATTCAACAATGCTAACAGAAGACCGCGTCCACTCGGCTCACCTGCAGCAGCATTTCAGATTTTCTCAGAGCTTTCTCGGTCTCCCCCAGTTCAGACTCCAGCTCCTCGGCATGCTTGTTCTGACTCTGGAGAACCACTTGTACTGCACCCACAGAGTCTTCTGGTTGTGCCTGTGTGGGGGGGACTTCGGCCTCAAACCTTTCCCTTTGAATGTCCTCCTCAAGCTGTGTGGTTTTTGTGGTGAGATCGTGCAGGTTGTTGCCACACTCGTCCAACTTGGCATGCAGCTCAGCCAGCTGCCTCCTCATGGCACGCTCGAGCTGCATCTCCGCCCTGAGCTCCTCCTCCCACTGCTCCTCATCTTCCAGCAATGTCTGCTCTGCAGCAGCCAACTCCTCCTGCTGATCCCAGGCCTGTGTCTCCTGCTCCAGGAGCTCCAGCTGGGCCTCCAGTACCTGCAGTCGCTCCTGCTGCTGAAGAACTTGCCGGAACACTTCCTCTCTTGACATACTGGTCAGAGGACATGTTTGAGGTAATGGAGATGCTCTGGACTCGGACAGGAGTTTGGTACCTGGGGTTCTGTGGTTCTGTTTGGGTCGGGTGCGTGGGGAGGAAGAAGGGCCCAGGCTGAAGGTCAGGGATTTTCTGGGTACACTACGTTTTGGTGGCTCTGTTTCAGAGGGTTTATGAAGAGAGAGTGAGCGTTCGTGGCCATCACTGCTGCTGCTGCTGGGGCCAGTGCGCCGAAGGTAGAACTGCACCTCGTTACTGTGTTGGCCAAGCTTAGCCAGGGACTCCAGAGGACGCTCAGTGGCCAAAAGCTGCCGTTCAGTGTCCCTCAACCTCTGGATGAGCACGTAACGGCCCGTCTGACCTGCAGGAAATACAAGACATGAGGAAACAGTAAACCTTTCATGATGTTTCAACTAACCCAACATGCAGAATAGGGCAATTTGGCACTCAGCAAGTGGAAGCTTCAATGTGCAGCCCTGTCCTTTGTTTTGAAACGAAAATGTCAGGTCACCAGCCTAATTAGTGGTTGGTAACAATGTAGTATAGCGGCGAGTTAGTTAGTTAGGTGCATGAGCGCTGGCCAAGGAAAAGAAAAACGTACATACAGCACACTCCACGAGTATCCTCAACAATATAATTGCCAGGCAACATTTTAATTATAGAACGTCTTTCTTCTTAGCAAAAACAGTTAAGTCACCAACAGATCATGCCTCATCTGATGGTGGGATTCAGACCGTGCACTATGGTTACAGTACTATGGAAAGTTGTACCACAGTTGTTTTCTGAACTACATATAAACCAAGTAAAAACTTCTAAAATATGGCCAGCTTAATAATGTGTACTGTAAGCACATACCTATGGCTTGAGCTAGAGCGATGACGACATCCTGGCAGGACGTCTCCTCTGAGAGGCCGCACACCACCCGTACCACACCATCCACCCATACCTTGAGCTCCATCAGTGTGGTACAGGACCTCAGCTCAGCTGAGATCAGATCAGGGGCAAATCAGCACTGCATGACCCAGCACAGGTTCTGGACAGATACAAACAGAACACAGATAAAGAGGGGGCAAAAAAGGAAGAAGTGTTAGAACTGTACAGTTCTTACTCACCAAAACATCATGCTTATTCCAAAAATACTGTGCTAAACTGAATGGCTAGGTGTCCAGAATGACAAGTTGTAATGAAAAAAAAAATGCTATTCGACTGGATAATTTTAGAAATTTGTTTATCGCCTCTCTATTGGCACAAATGCATAGCACTGCCCCGATTAAGCATAACACTTGTTCTCTTCAAAAGAAGTCAGAGCAGATTTGTGCTTAAGGGCACAGACAATCAAACAGACTTCTGCTGAGAGAGAGAGAGAGAGAGAGAGAGAGAGAGAGAGAGAGAGAGAGAGAGAGAGAGAGAGAGAGAGAGAGAGAGAGAGAAGGTGCGTGCGAGTGAGATAGAGAAGGGGGAATGTGAGAAAGAGAGAGAGATGGAGAGAGCGAGTGTGTGAGCGAGAGAGAAAAATTGTGCACACAAAATGTTTGAAAGGACATGTTCCACTGCCTCTACTTTAAAACTTCACAACAGGAACAGACTGCACAGCTTTGGTAGCATGTAACATCAGAGAGCTTGGCAGTGCAGCAGGTAGCAAATGAGGCCCCAGGCAGAAGATTAATCTGAGGGAGGGATGATGAATGGTGGCTCTGTGCACATTTACCGCACTTTTTGTTCACTTTCGTAAACAAATGGTCAGACAAAGTCAAAGGCATTTACTGAGACCAACCTTTTCATGGAGCGGGATGATCCTAAATCAGCACCTGCTATTATATTTAATACCCATTTATAAAGACAATAATTATTTTAGAATAAAGAATGGAGATGAGCATTACAAAAAGAGTTCTCTCTGGGGAGTTAGTTCAGCATCATTGCGCACATGAAGAAAAAAAAAATAATAATAATAATAATTGAGCGGTACCAGGATTTGCAGAGCATCAAAAAGGAGGAAACCAGTGGAATGCTGTGACTTCATCCTTCATCATGCGAACCTGTTTAAACCGTTGTGCTGATAACAAAATTCCCAGAAACACTCTGACCATCCACTGCATGAGTCATCGGACATTCAGGCTGTAAATAAGCACCCCTTGTGTGAGAAACAAAGAGCTGTCTCTCTGGCACCACGGACCAAATGAAAGAGACAAGATAAAAATTTGAGGCCATCATGGCACATCTGCTTCCACCAGCTTGTTCTGTTGAAACCTAGTGCTGCAACTCATTCCATCTCTTAAACTCTTCCTGGCACATACTGATACACAATCATCAGAAATTAATCTAAGGCGTACCCACACAAGAACATTCGTCTAATCAAACTCCTTGTACATGCCTCCCACTGCAATTCCTTTTAGTCAGAGTTATTTTAGTTACAGACATGATCTGGAGCTCTGCACTTGAATCATAAAAAGTTCTAAATGCTTTATA